>JAJONR010000889.1:0-129863 GCA_029582245.1 Solanum etuberosum
ATATATATATATATATATATATATATATATATATATATATATAACATGTATGAAAAAAATTTAATAACCATATATTTATTGTACAGTAAAAATAAACAAAAAATAAATAAACTTGAAATGTATGAATTTTTTTATATATTAGTAAATGTAGATGTATGTTTAAGGTAATATGAAGTGAATGAGCTTATATAAATTATCGTAAGCAAATACATAAATATTGAGTTTAAAGGGTATGAAAATTTGTTACTTTATTTATATATATGGAATCAAAATATAAAAAAGAAATAAGATAATAGATGGGGTGTAAATATATAGCAATATATAATTGATATAATTTGAGCAAAATATTCAGTAGAAATGGAGCTTCAAAATATTATATAAAGTTTGTGATCTTATACATATTTTACTATTTTACTTACATGTAGGGACAAAATGACAATACATATATATGTAGCAAAAAAATGTGTATGTTAAAGTATAGGAATTTACAATTTATAAATAAAAGATAACACTCATAAAAGAAATTGTAGATATGGAAAAAATAATACGATGTGTATAACAAAATAATACATCAAGTATACAGAAAACTAAATATAAAAATAAAATGTATACCATGTGTGCATGACATATACATGTGTATATATACCATATATTTTTTGAATCGATTAACAAATCTAAAATCCTGAAATAATATACGAAGAAACTAAAATATTTGAGCTATATTTGGTTAGAAATATGACAATAATAATAACAATAAATCTAATTTTTTTAATAAGGGGATTGGTTTTTTTTATAAAAAAAATAGGCTTAACTATTGATGTCCACTCAACTTAATGGTTCTTGCGCATTTGGCTTTAAAGGGTTCAAAATCGCCATCTAATTATTTCAAAGGTGAATTAGGATATCTAGATATTGAACTAAAATAAGGCTAAAGTCACCCCCGATCAATGATCTACTTAAGTTATGTATTTCTGTGTGAGGATTCTAATTATATCGAAGAAAAGGGGTTAAACATCCTTTAAAATATGTTAAAAATGGTTACGGTCAAACTTAAGACTTGATTAGATCACAAAAAGTCGTCTAAATTATTTTATAAGTTCTAAAAGAAAACAAGTTATGCAATATATATAATAGCATGATAAATTATTATGTTAACTAACCAAAGCAACACTTAAGAGATTTTTGTAAGAAATATTATGTTTAAGACTAGACACATGAATATTTCTCAAAGCATGAAATAATAACATCAAATATACTTTTGCTTGTTTTATAAGTGGAAAGTAAAAATTAAATTAAATCAATAAAGTGAAACAAATACGATGGCAGAATAATCGTTGATATAAATGTGATTTATGAAAGGTATAAAAAGAGATATAAATTAATATGAGTAAAACACATGTGTATAGATATAAGTAGTTAGAACATCTATATAAGGTAAGAAAATATTACGGGATATTCAAACTTTAGTAAAATAGAACAATTGGTAAAATTATGAATGCCTAATTTTGGTCTTACTTTGAAACAAACATTTGAGCTATCTACATTCATTTTAGGATTTTTTTTTTTTGTAAAATTAATTTAACAAAGGTTTCTTAGGCCAAGGAGGTCAAATTTCCAGCAATATATGACACATATTTTTGCCTTAAAAAATATTTATTTATTTTTTTCATTTGAAAGCTGTGCTTTATACTCAAATTTGCCTGTTTAAAGTTATCAGAAAAATGCATCATTTATCACTCTAAGCCACTCAACATTTTCGTGCAAAAAATCTGCATCTATAAGTTCCGAAATGGAGTGTTCTTTCTCTGAAAATCTACATTTTAAATACTCAAATTGCTACTTCGTTTGATAGAGTGTATTAATAAAAATAATGCTTGCATTAACTTGTGTATTAGTAGTAGTACCTTATTTGGTACATTTTTATGCTATGTATAACTAATGAGAAGTGTATTATTAATACCATGGATTTCTAGGTATTAGTAATCAAATGATTTAATACATGCATTAACATGGTTAAAGACCCAATTACCCCTCAAAAGAACTTTTACATCTTTTCCACCACAATTGTGGAGGATACTTTTGTAAATAAATATTTTTATACAATACATACTTTTTTTAATACACCAAACCAAACAATGCATAAAAAATATTCTATGCATAACTAATGCAAGTATAATTAGTACAAGCATTACTAATACAATCTATTTAGCATTATTTTTATACACTCTACCAAACGAAAACCCTCAAAAGGTGATGTTTTAACCTTAAAAATCTGCACTTCTTTCAACTGGGAATACTACACTTTTGAACCACAAACCTGAACTTATAAACTGCCAAAAGCGGAGTTTTAACTCTTAATTTTACCAAGGCAAATATAAAAATAGATACATTATATTTGAAGAAAAGAAAAAGGTATTCTTAAGTTCAACTTCATGCTTTCATAATCGAAAAATATATTAAGTAACAAATAAAACTTTATCGTTCTAAGCCAAATAGTTGTACTAAACCCAATAACTAAAGGGATGGGGAGGTGAACAACCACGTCTTACTATCGTTCTTAATTTTGTACAAACCCAAACACAAATAAAATCAATCATAAATATAAGTGTAAATACAAATGTGTACAATGTTAGTCAAAAGATAACAATATATATATGTATATAAAAATAAAAAACTTTGAAGTGAAGAGGAAGTGTTGAACTCTTTTTGGAATGAGTAAGCCGCTCTAGACACGAGAAAAATGCAAATTTATCGACCGTTTCTTTGATTTGTACAGAGATAGAGTCATATTACAAGTAACACATGGATAGAATTTGGTATATACTATATACCATATTCTATCAAACTGAGGATATGTATATCTTGGGTTCTTCCGAACCCCAAGACCACACAAAAAAAACACCAAACATTGCTTGAGTGAGTTAGACTATCTCTAGCTCTACCCTTAAATGAAAAATCAATTAGATTAGACAATCTCTAACTCTAAGCCAATGGCCCATTTCACAAGTCCTCACCATGAAGTCTTACTAAACCTCACTAAGCTTTCTCATGCCAAAGTACGGTTAGAGATTTCTTCAATTCGGGATGGAAATATTGCGAACTTGAGTGAATGCCTTTGGATAAACCGATGGAAGTCTCATTGTATTTAAATGAGACTGTTCACACATATCGTTACTGTCACCCCCGAGCCTACACCCTGGACGTGGCTGGCACTCGAGAATCATTGCTGGCCCCAAGCGAACCCTTGGCCTGACTTACTTACTCAGCGGAAGACTTAAACATAAGAAATATAACTCATGAAATAACTTAAGAGATAATAACTTAGCCAAAATGGCAACTCAAGTCTTAAACGTATACAACTGAAATGAATAAGACTAAAGAACTATAACTATATGTCTATGAAGCCTCTAAAACAAAGAGGAATGTCGGGACAGGACCCCCGATCGTCCTAACAACTGAAAAGCTAAACAAATATGAAAAGGATCCTCCGAAAGCAATGAGGCTCACCAACTGACTCTGAGTGCTCAACTGGATCAACGAGGTGCTGGATGCTGATCCTGGTTACCTGTGTTTGCATCATAAGACGATGCAGGCCAAATGACATCAGTACATTGAATGTATGAGTATGCGAGGGGAAAACTAATCATACTATAAGATTGAAAGGAATCTGAAAGAAACACTTACCTTGGCTTTACTCACTCATGAATAACTTAACTCAATATGAGCAATAAAACACATGCAATATATGGAAAACTTTATAAAATAGTAGAAAACAACCTAGTTCGGTATAGAAAATGCAATAACAAACTCAACTTTACTCATATAATAAAGTAATATATTTTCTGTGGGAGTTTCTCTAACCGACAATCACCACTATGAGCCTAAGTGGTGATACATCGTCTTACCCACGCTGCCAGAACTGTCCTATACTTTGCCGTCATATAGAACACCTTAACTAAGTGGATCCACTAGTCTATGCTTTAAAACACTTAAGGAATCATCTAAAAAGTATGATCCTTTACTACCCATGATGGCTACATGGTTTATAGAGACCTGAGTTATTATGAACTCGCGTCCCCATATCGGTGCTCAATACTACTCCCAAAATGTACTTAGCTCATATGTTTTTAAAACAACTTCTTTCTTTGGTTTGAGATAATTACTCAAAACTTACCTTAAAAGCTCTCTTGTAATCGATGTTCCCTTTCTTGCTCAAATGTGAAAACATTTTAAACTCCTTGGGAATACATAGTCCCCACATACTTCTTTGAAGAATTGAACTTCAATCTTTACTCTTTACTTAACTTGAATTTTAAGTCTTAAAATAAAGTTAAAACGTTTGCGAAAGACTTTAGAAAACTTTAAGAACTTCTCTTGACTTGCTTCTTAACTTCTAGACTTGACTCTTAACTTTCCTTGAATTGAATTATGGATTCAAGGTTCTTGATCTCATGTTTATGGATGATTTCATGATGTTTAGACGTACCTTAGAGTGTTGGAATCAACTAGAAAACATAGGTACGTTGCTAAGGAACTAGTACGGAAAGAAGGGGGGAAAATGGGGTGAACTGGCGTCCTTGGCACTCTGAGAGGCGTGGGGCGCTAGAGCCCAAAGTTCAGAGACCCCTGATTGGGGCTCTGAGAGGGGCGACGCCTCAGAGGCAAAAGATCAGAGAATTTTTCTTGGGGATATGAGAGGGGCGACGCCCCAGTCCCCTGCCCAGGTTCCTCCGACTTTTCTTCTTCGTTTTTCAACTCTAAACCCTCTAATTTCACTTTGTTCTTTACCCAAACACTTAGAATCAACTAGATCATCAATATGTGTAAGATTCTACTTGAAAACACACCTAAAATCATGAATCAAACTCAAGAAACTTCAACAACGAGAACCCACAAGAATTCAAACGAATTTCATCAAGAACTCTTAAGATTTACGTTCAAATCAATATACTTCGCTGAATTGAATCATGATTGGCACGTGGGTGAACTAACCCAACGCTATGTGATCTCACATACCTCGTAGGGATCACCCCTTGATGAAATCAACACGCAAATCTCCAAGAAATCGACGAATCTTGAACTTTCTTTTCCTTTCTCCCTTTTTCTCTTTCTCCGAGCGCTAGCGTGAATTTCCAATTGACTATACTGATCTAATTCTGATTATACCCCAAATATACTCCTAAAAATGAATTAAAATAATAGGGCAAGGAAAAGACCAAAATACCCTTCCAAAATCTGGATTGGACTTTCCTTATCCAAACAGCCAACTTCAAATGGGAATATCTCACTCATACGAACTCGGAATCTCACAAACTTAGCGGTGTTGGAAATATTATTCCAAGATCTTTCCTACGATAACTGGAAACACACCTAACTCATCCTGAGCTAGGAGTTATGGTCGTTTGAAGTTGACCAAAAACTCATTCTTAACTTAAACAAATTTCCAGATTTTCATTCTTTCCAAAAATGACTCTTTCTAATTCTAGCTCTTTCTAGTTCTTTTCAATTAGCGAGATGTTACAATATTTTCCCCTTGGGAACATTCGTCCTCGAATGAGATTACTCTTAGTAGGCTAAGAGTGTAACATCTAACGTTCAACTCAAACACTCAACAAACAATGCAAATGCAACATACCACTTATAAATTAAAGAGTACTAAGAAGAGAATTAGTACCTTGGTCTGGAACTTCTTCGGTTTCAAAAAGATGTATGTATCTCTTCTTCATATCTTCCTTAGCTTCCCAAGTAGCTTCCTCAACAAATTGGTTCCTTCAAAGAACTTTGACTGATGCTACTTCTTTTGTCCTCAACTTACGAACTTGGCTATCTAAAATCTGAACCGGAATCTCTTCATAAGATAAGCTATCCTTGATCCCAATATTTTCAGTTGGTATGATCAATGAAGGATCTCCCACGCACTTCTTCAACATGGAAATATGAAATACCGGATGAACCGCTGCTAACTCTTGTGGTAGCTCCAACTCATAAGCTACATTACCAAACCTTTTGGATATTCTGTAAGGGCCAATATACCGGGGACTTAGCTTCCCCTTCTTACCAAACCTCATAACACCCTTCATGGGTGAAACTTTCAAGTATACCCAATCATCTACTTCAAACTCTAACTCCCTTCTCCTAACACCAGTGTAGGATTTCTGACGAATCTGCGCCGTTTTCAACCTCTCTTGAATGACTTTCACCTTCTCCATAGCTTGATGAACTAAATCTGGTCCTATCAACCCAGCTTCAAACCATCCAATAGGAGATCTGCATCTTCTCCCATAAAGAGCTTCATAAGGAGCCATTTGGATCCTAGAGTGGTAACTATTGTTATAAGCAAACTCTATGAGAGGTAGGTGAACGTCCCAATTTCCCTTGAAATCAATCACACAGGCCCTCAACATATCTTCTAAGGTCTGAATAGTACCCTCTGCTTGACCATCTGTCTGAGGATGGAAAGCAGTACTCAAGTTCACCTTCGAACCCAAACCTTTCTGAAAAGATTTCCAGAACTGTGCAGTAAATTGTGCACCTCTATCTGAAATAATGGAGACCGGAACTCCATGAAGTCTCACTACTTCTTGAATTTATAACTTAGCATAATCTTCGGCTGAATGAGTAGTCTTTACCGACAAAAAGTGGCCTGATTTCGTCATTCTGTCAATGATCACCCAAATAGAATCATGTTGCCCGCGAGACCTTGGTAAACCTGTGATGAAATCCATATTAATCATCTCCCACTTCCATTCAGGAAGTTCTATATTCTGAGCCATACCACCAAGCGTTTGGTGCTCTACTTTAACTTGCTAGCAATTGGGACACTTAGCAACAAATTTTACAATGCCTTTCTTCATACTACTCCACCAATAGACTTCTCTCAAGTCACAGTACATCTTTGTGGAACCCAAATGGATAGAATATCTGGAGCTATGCGCTTCCTCCATGATCCTCTCTTGGAGTTCATCCACCCTTGGTACACACAACCTACCTTGATACCGAAGATACGCCATCTCCCCCTTGTTCAAAAGCCAATACTTTTTGCTTATGAACATTTTCCTTTAATTCAAGCAAAAGAGGATCTTGGTCTTGCTTCTCTTTTACTTCTGACACTAATGATGATTCAGCCCCATTCATCACCACTACTCCTCCTTCCGTGGAATCCATTAGTCGAACTCCTAATTGTGGAAGTCTATGCACATCTTTTGCTAACTCTTTCTTATCTTCCTCAAAATGGCGGTACTACCCATAGACATTCTACTCAAGGCATCCGCAACAACATTAGCCTTACCTGGGTGATAAAGAATACTTATATCATAATCTTTAAGTAATTCTAACCACCTTCTCTGCCTGAGATTAAGCTCTTTCTGACTAAACACATACTGGAGAGTCTTGTGATCAGTGAGCACATTACATGAACACCATAAAGATAGTGACGCCATATTTTTAAAGCAAACACCACAACAACCAACTCTAAGTCATGGGTTGGGTAATTCCTCTCATGAACTTTCAACTGTCTGGAGGCATAAGCTATAACCTTGCCATTCTGCATTAATACGCAACCCAAACCAACTCTATATGCATCATAATACACCACAAAACCTTGAGTACCGTCTGATAAGGTCAAAACTGGGGCAGTAGTCAACCTCTTTTTCAATTCCTGAAAGCTTTTCTCACAAGCTTCAGACCATTGAAACTTCACTATTTTCTGAGTTAACTTGGTCAAAAGGGATGAAATAGATGAAAACCCCTCTACGAACCTTCTATAATTGCCAGCCAAACCCAAGAAGCTCCTAATATCGGTTGGAGATGTGGGTCTAGGCCAATTCTGCATTGCCTCTATTTTCCGAGTGTCAACTCTAATTCCATCACTGGAAACAATGTGACCCAAGAATGCCACAGACTCAAGCCAAAACTCACATTTAGAGAACTTGGCATATAACTCCTTATCTTTTAGAGTCTGGAGAACTATTTTGAGATGAGTAGCATGATCTTCTTCATTCCTCGAATAGATTAATATGTCATCAATGAGCACGATAACAAACATATCTAAATAAGGCTTGAATACTCTATTCATAAGCTCCATGAACGCTGCAGGTGCATTGGTTAAACCAAACGACATGACCAGAAACTCATAATGACCATAACGGGTCCTGAATGCTGTGTTTGGAATATCACATTCCCATACTTTCAACTGATGGTAGCCTGATCTGAGATCTATCTTAGAGAAACAAGTAGCACCCTGAAGTTGATCGAAGAGATCATCAATTCTCGAAAGAGGATACTTATTCTTGATGGTAACCTTGTTCAACTGACGGTAATCTATACACATTCTAAGGGAACCATCCTTCTTCCTCACAAATAAGATCGGAGCTCCCCAAGGTGAGACACTTGGTCGAATAAAATCCTTATTGAGGAGATCTTTCAACTGTTCTTTTAGCTCTTTCAACTCTGCTGGAGCCATTCTATATGGCGGAATAGATATAGGACGAGTATCTGTAAGAATGTCTATACCAAAGTCTATTTCTCTCTCAGGAGGGACTCCAAGAAAATCATCTGGAAAGACTTCTGGAAACTCTTTTACTACTGAAACTGACTGAATAGGAGGTATCTCAACAGTAGAGTCATTAACTCAGACTAAGTGATAGACACACCCCTTAGAAACTAACTTTCTCGCCTTAAGGTACGAAATAAAACGACCCTTAGGCACTGCTGAACTACTCTTCCACTCTATAACTGGTTCACTGGAAAACTGGAACTTGACTACTCGAGTTCTACAATCTATTGATGCATAACAGGCATGAAGCTAGTCCATACCTAGAATGACATCAAAATCTACCATATCTAACTCAACTAAGTCAGCCATGGTACTCTTGTGATTGAAGGAAATTGTACAATCACAATATACTCGCTCAACTAGGATAGACTCCCCAACAGGTGTTAAAACACAAAAGGGTTCACAAAGTTTCTCAAGAAGAACATCAAAATTATTTGCAACATAAGGAGTCACAAAAGATAAACTTGCTCCTGGTCTTGCAAAGCATAAACATCAAGAGTAAAGACTTTGATCATACTAGTGACAACATCTGGCGAATCCTCTTGCTCTTGGCGACTAGTAATAGCATACAGATGGTTTCCTCCTCCACCTGCCCCTGAAGTAGCTCCTCTAGATGCAGCTCGGTCTGGTGGAGCAACAGTAGAAGACTGGGCTCTATTGCCCCCATTTCCCGTTCCTTGTCTGTTCTTAGGGCATTCCCTCATAAAGTGACCGTTCTGACCATACTTAAAGCAACCAATGGAGCCATCACGACACACCCCTGAGTGGATCCTACCACACTTAGCACATGCAGGAGTCCCATTACCTCCTTGTGCAACACTACCTTGAGAATGCGCCGGTCTAGCTCTGAAATTCTGGGAATTCTGATTTTGGAACTCACCTCTATTTCTTGGTGCAGGTGCACTAGCAGATGATGGAGCAGGTCCCTTTTGTTTCTGTTGGAAGGAAGACCGGTTCACATTACTCTTTTGCTGCCCGGACTCATTTCCTGATATCTTAGCCTTCTTATTTATGAACTCTTCTCTATCTCTCAGCTTGTCCTCCTCAACCTGCTGCACATGGATAATCAGCCTTTCTATGTCCATGTCCCCTATCAACATCGCATCCTTACTCTCTTTGCTTGACCAGCTTTATTGGTCACAACTTGCCTCAACATCCGGAGAGTATAATGACCTCTCCTTGGGGTTGCACTTCTGGTGCATTGGGTACCCCTTGATCCTGAGGATCAACAATCCTCATAGCAGGATGACCTCGGACAACTTTTCGTGGAGGCATGACCGGAAATACACGCGCTAGCACGAATTAGAAGAAACTTTTATAGAGATACACTCTATAACACGAAATGAGTATGAAAGAAGTGAAGGAATTTCCTAAATGTTGCAGCCTCCTAATTATAGATGTGGCGCGCTTCACAACGATAACTAGGGCTCTACAGACACGGCATCATAGACTCCCTAGGACTCTTGAACTCTGTGCTCTGATACCAAGTCTGTCACGCCACGAGACTACACCCCAGACATGGATGGCACTCGAGAACCATTGCTGGCTCCAAGCGAACCCTTGGCCTGGCTTACTTACTCAGCAGAAGACTTAAACATAAGAAATATAACTCATGCAATAACTTAAGAGATAATAACTTAGCCAAAATGGCAACTCAAGTCTTAAACGTATACAACTGAAATGAATAAGACTAAAGAACTATATGTCTATGAAGCCTTTAAAACAAAGAGGGATGTCGGGACAGGACCCTCGATCGTCCTAACAACTGAAAAGCTAAACAACTGTGAAAAGGATCCTCCGAAAGTAAGGAGGCTCACCAACTGACTCTGAGTGCTCAACTGGATCAACGAGGCGCTGGATGCTGATCCTGGTTACCTGTGTCTGCATCATAAGACGATGCAGGCCAAATGACATCAGTACATTGAATGTACGAGTATGCGTGGGGAAAACTAATCATAACATAAGCTTGAAAGGACTCTAAAAGAAACACTTACCTTGGCTTTACTCACTCATGAATAACTTAACTCAATATGAACAATAAAACACATGCAATATATGGAAAGCTTTATAAAACAGTAGAAAGCAACCTAATTCGTTAAAAAAAATGCAATAACAAACTCAACGTTACTCATATAATAAAGTAATATAGTTTCTGTGGGAGTTTCTCTAATCGACAACCACCACTATAAGCCTAAGTGGTGATACAACGTCTTGCCCACGCTGCCAGAACTGTCCTATACTTTGCCTTCATATAGAACGCCTTAACTAAGTAGATCCACTAGTCTATGCTTTAAAACACTTAAGGAATCATCTAAAAAGTATGATCCTTTACTACCCATGATGGCTACATGATTTATGGAGACTTGAGTTATTATGAACTCGCGTCCCATATCGGTGCTCAATACTACTCCCAAAATGTACTTAACTCATATATTTTTAAAACAACTTCTTTCTTTGGTTTGAGATAATTACTCAAAACTTAGCTTAAAAGCTCTCTTGGAATCGATGCTCCCTTTCTTGTTCAAATGTGATAACATTTTAAACTCTTTGGGAATACATAGTCCCCATATACTTATTTGAAGAAATGACCTTCAATCTTTACTCTTTACTTAACTTGAACTTTAAGTCTTAAAACAAAGTTAAAACGTTTGCGAAAGACTTTAGAAAAAATTTAAGAACTTCTCTTGACTTGCTTCTTAACTTCTAGACTTGGCTCTTAACTTTCCTTGAATTGAATTATGGATTTAAGTTTCATGATCTCATGTTTATGGATGATTTCATGATGTTTAGACGTACCTTAGAGTGTTGGAATCAACTAGATAACATAGGTACGTTGCTAAGGAACTAGTACGGAAAGAAGGAAGGAAAATAGGGTGAACTGGCGTCCTTGGCGCTCTGAGAGGCGTGGGGCGCTAGAGCCCAAAGTTCAGAGACCCCTGCTTGGGGTTCTGAGAGGGGTGACGCCCCAGAGGCTAAAGATCAGAGAATTTTTCTTGGGGCTATGAGAGGGGCTACGCCCCAGGCCCCTACCCAGGTGCCTCCGACTTTTTTTTTTTCATTTTTCAACTCTAAACCCTCTAATTTCACTTGGTTCTTTCCCCAAACACTTAGAATCAACTAAACCATCAATATGTGTAAGATTCTACTGAAAACACACCTAAAATCATGAATCAAACTCAAGAAACTTCAACAACGAGAACCCACAAGAATTCAAACGAATTTCATCAAGAACTCATAAGATTTACGTTCAAATCAATATACTTCGCTGAATTGAATCATGATTGGCGCGTGGGTGAACTAACCCAATGCTATGTGATCTCACATACCTCGTAGGGATCACTCCTTGACGAAATCCACACGTAAATCTCCAAGAAATCGACGAATCCTGAACTTTCTTCTCTTTTCTCCCTTTTTCTCTTTTCTCCAAGCCCTAGCGTGAATTTCCAATTGACTATACTGATCTAATTCTGATTATACCCCAAATAAACTTGTAAAAACGAATTAAAATAATAGGGTAAGGAAAAGACTAAAATACCCTTCCAAAATCCGGATTGGACTTTCCTTATCCAAACAACCCAACTTCAAATGGGAATATCTCAGAATCGCGCAAACTTGGAGGCGTTGAAAAGATTATTCCAAGATCTTTTCTACGATATCTGAAAATACACCTAACTCATCCTGAGCTAGGAGTTATGGTCGTTTGAACTGGACCAAAAACTCATTCTTAATTTAACTTGAACAAATTCCCATATTTTTATTCTTTCCAAAAATGACTCTTTCTAATTCTAGTTCTTTTCAATTAGCGAGATGTTACAGTTACAAAATAATAAAAGATACATACCCAATGTTATCCCATGAGTAAGGTTTGGAAAGGGTAAGATGTACACAAACTAGGGTTTGAAAATCATAAGATGTACACAAACTTTGCCACTACCTTTTTGGGGAAGCGATATTTTCTTTGATATACCCTCGACAAAAAAATTAGTTTGAAACATGATTGCATGAAGGAAAAATCAAAGATTTATCAATTTTGTTAGTCTTTTAAAATTTATTATAAATGACCCATAAATTCAAAATTAAGACACTTGCTAAAATGAACCACAAATATATAAATGTACGCAAGGGCAAAATGTCACGACCCAAAAATGGACGTAATAACACTCGTCTAATACCACCAAGACATGTCAGCCCAAAACGTAACAATATGATAAAAATGTGAAAATGGACTAACAATAACATAAGCACGAAAACTTAGTCATTCTCAAATATCCTCAAAATCTGTTGTCACGTGTACAAGCCACTATAACACAAGTCTCAAATGTCTTTGTCTCTCGAATTATATAATAACATAAATAAGGAACAAGAGGGCCTTCTCGGATGACAAACATATACCTCTCAAGTATCCAAAGAAAGCCTCGGACGTAGACAGAAGAATAGTAATCACACAGATCCGGGATAAGAAACTACACAAGTGTAGAAGTAAGTAGTGAGTACCAAACAACCCGGTACCCAGAAAGTAACCCACTAAACACAAGGTAAAACTAGCTAGAATACGAGAACTCCTTTCATTCCAACTAAACCGCCACAACTTTAACCTGCAAAAAAATCTGCCCAACTAATAGTTCACCAGATTCCATAATCACAGTTCAACAGTTACATTTCATCAAATCACAAGTGTCAAGTTCATCAATCACAATAATCAAGTTCATCAATCACAACAATCAAGTTCATCAATCACTAGTATCAAGTCATCAATCTCAATAATCAAGTCATCGATCTCAGTAATCAAGTTCATCAATCACAAGTATCAAATCAGAATCCATTGGAACACCCATTATCCATATAACCGCCGGAAGTAACCTCGACCTCAATACCACTTGCTGGAACAAACCTCGACATCAATACCACTTACCAGAATAGTCCTCGGTATCAATAATTCTTGTCGGAATAGACATTGGCATCAATAACACTTGCCGATATAGACCTTGGCATCAATAACACTTACCAGAACTGACCTCAACGTAATCATAATATATCTCATCACAGTGTTCCAGAATCGATGCATTAAACATGTTCACACAATAACGAGGAAATACAAAGTTCAAGTAATTCACATCCACAACAATACTATCAAAGCATTAAATCAAATCACCAATTCAATATGAACACTCACGGTAATTCACACTACTCAAAACAACATTATCAACACATTCCCAATTTTATCATTAGGGTTATTCAATTCGAGCAATTAACCCTATCACCTCATTCCCGTTACTCCCAACACATACAACAATGAATTTTCAAGATTCTACAAGCTTTAACAAGGTTTAAAAGTTCACTTTCCTTAATCAATCAAAATCAATCCAAGACTTGAATTTTCCCTTTCCGAACAATATTCGAATCAATACAATCAAGTCGAATAAGTATTCGCAAAGAGATCTCAAAAATAACAACACCCATATCAAGTAATTTGAATAAATGAGTCTAACCCGCTCAAAAACTCGATTCCAAAAATAAGGTTTGAATCTGAAATTGTTACATAAAATTGTTACCCAAAACATGGAATCCATTGGTAAAAACCATTTAAAAAGCGTAGTTGTATTTCACCCAAAATCACCATTTCTTCTTAAAGCTCAAGTTCTTGAAAAACACCTAAGGTTTGAATTAAAAATAACAATTTAGGTGATAAAATATTGCTACAATCAAGGAATAAAGATGAAGAAGAGTTAAAATTCGTTACCCAATCAAAGTTTTTTGAAAACCCACTTTGAAATCGCCAATACCGAGCTTGAAAACACAAAAATGGAGGAAATGGGGTTGAAACCCCGATTTTGAAAAATAAGACACTGAAGTCCTCCACGTACTTTAATTAAGTTCGACCCGCTGCGAATGCGATCGAGCCCCCGTGAGTGCGGGAGTCCCTACACTCTCCCCTCCATGAATGCGGTCACAAGCTCTACAAATGCGGAGGGTTAACACCAGCAACATGGACAACAAAATCAGAAAACACTAAACCCTCCGAATAGACCCAAGAAATCCGTTTGGAACCTCATTCACACAAATCAGACATGCTACCTAACTAAATTCGATGTTCTAGACTCAATGAAACTATCGAAATATGAATATGAGGTCTCCTTGACCTGAAACCCATAAAAGTCACAATGAACAAACATAACGCCTAAAAAGGCAAAAATAAGTTCGGAACCTCTGAAAATTCAACCTAGATCTCCCCTAGGCCTAAAATCATCTCCCCAATCCAATAGAACTTTTAGAAATCTGATCCGAGCATCCGAACCCCGAATGTTGACCAAAGTCAACCCAAAGGCTAAAATCCCAACAATTTCCAACTTAAGACCTTAATTCCATAAAAAGACTCCGAATCCAAAACTGACAACTCTCTTATACCAAATTTCACATTTGAGGACTGATGGAATCAATGGAATTCCATTCTGATACTCAAAACTTCAAAAGACATTGAAAACCACTTTTTAACAACTTTAGCTTTTCAGTACTCTAAAATTCCCACAATTCACAACTTTTACTCAAAGCTCAAAACCAATTTCACAAACTAACCATAAATTAATCAGGGCAACCATTGGGAGGGACAAAATGATAATTTCATGAAAATTTTCAAAAATGACCAACCGGGTCATTACATTATCCACTACTAAAAAGCATATTCGTCCTCGAATATTAAGTAAAAGAAAGTACGTGAAGCCATGCAAAGATGGGGATATCTGGCATGCATGTATGACTCCACCTCCCAAGTCACCTCGACAACTGAACGGTGCTTCCATTGCACCTTCACTGAAGAAATCTCTTTGGTCCTAAGCTTTTGAACCTACCTATACCAATGTAGGCTCCTCCTCAAATAACAAGTCTGAACCTAACACTACCGAATCAAGTGAAAGCAGATGGGACTCATCTGACACGTACTTCCAAAGCACGGAGACATGAAACACATGATGCACAACTGAAAATTCTAGGTGGTAAGGACAACATATAGGCCACCTCTCCTACTTGACCCAAAATCTCAAAAGGGCTAATGAATCTAGGGCTAAGCTTGCCCTTCATTCCGAACCTCATCATACCCTTCATGGGTGACACTTGGAGCCAAACATGATCACCTGCATGCACTCTAAGGCTCGAACTCTCTCATCCACATAGTTCTTTATCAACTCTGGGCTGCCAACAGTCTACCCTGAATCATATGGACCTGCTCCATGGCATCTCTAAGGAGTCCATCTCAACTGAATCAAACCAACCAATCAAAGATCTACACCGTTTTCCATACAACGCCTCCAATGGGGCCATCCGAATACCGAAGATATAACTGTTGTTATAGGGAAACTTTGATAAGGGTAAGTGCTGATCCTATCGAGCACCAAAGTCAATCTCACATGCTTGAAGTATGTCCTCTAACACCTGAATCATGTCGGACTGCCCATATGTATGAGGGTGGAAGGCCGTACTGCTATCTAATTGAGTACCCAAACCATGATGTAAGGCCCTCCAGAAGTGAGATGTGCACAATGAACCTCGATCAGAGACAATGGAAAATGAGACTCCACGTAGTCAAATTGTCACGAACCAAAATCTGATTTCATGATTACACACACCTCGATAATCCCCAAAATGGTGTGTAATTCGAAAGAAATAACACATACGAGACTTTCAAAGGGAAGTCAGGCCACAACCGATAAGAAAACAACAAAGAAGTTCCCAAAACCTGGTAGCGTAAGTGTAAAGAGCATCTAATACATTTATAGATTCTCAAATACATCTCAAGTATTCGAAAGGAAATTAAAGACCGTAAATGATAGACGGAGACCAATGGTGATCCAGAAATAAGGATCTCACCACAAGTCTGAAATAAAAGAAAAATCGCTAGATTCGATCAGCCGCTTTGAAGATCACTCTGACTAGGATCTGTATAAAAAAATTATCTGAAGTAGGGGAGAGTACAATCCATATATACTGAGTAGGTTAGACCGACTAAGTATAAGCAACTAATCAAACTTAAGAAATAAACAATGAAAGGCTTCCACCTGCACGCAGAAAAGTTCCCACTCTGGCAACAGTGCCATCAATTTATATAATAATGACACAAATAAATTAAACACACAAGGGTACAAATAATACTCTAATCAACATATAAGTAAGTTACACAACACAACAAGCTGGCCAATGGGATGCAATGAGATGATGATATGATGGAATGCTGTGGTTGAACCAAGGTGGTCACACAACTTGTCGTATACACCTTGCCGAGCTGTAGCTTTCAGACAAGGACCTATGGGGGACTCACAGTCCTTATACCAATCTCATAATCTCAATATCTCATCAACTTGCCACCTAGCTCGTGATCAAGGATATAAGTAAGGTGTCACATTTCCTTACTCAAAAATAATATTTCTCCACTTTCTCATATTCCCATGAACAATGATATGCTGAATGAAGATGAATGCATCACAACATATACACACTAATTTTCATAAAATGTAGCCAAGAAATCGCCCCCTCAAAGCTCCAAAGGATTGAAAATGGTGGAAATGAGAAAAATGGGAAGAAATCCCGAATTTAGGTTCTGTCCAAGTGAAAAATGGTCATCGCGAGCCACTAACTCTTGTGAAGATCACAAAGGTTCACATCACGATTGCAAGACCCCTGTCCGCAATCGTGAAGGCTAAGAAAAGGGTTCATCACGATCGCGAGCCTATGGGCAGCGATCGCGAACCTATTGACCGCGATCACAAAGGTAAAAAATGACCTGATCAGAAACTGAAAAACCAGTCGTCCAACACAAGGAAAATGCCTCTGAATGTACCCTGAGAAAGTGTTCGGAATGGGATAAAAATAAACTGGACTTTCTATCCCACAAAATTCAACATTCAGAACTCAATGGAATCTTCAAATTTCCTAAAAAAGGTTAAATAACAAAATTACCCTCCCATACCACTCTTAAGGTTTAAAACTCATCTTCTCGCCCAAACGCCCAAAACTCAACCTAAGGCCTCAGAAACCTTACCAACCACCTTATTAGCTCAAACCCGACGTTCCAGATTTAATGGAACTGACAGAATCTCCATCCAATGCTCGAAACTCAAAATGTTGACCAAAGTCCATCCTACCAAGAATTCTCAAACTTAAAATGGTCAAATCACCAAAAACACACCTGATCACATTAGGGACCACAACAACCATGCACAGAACACAAACTAAGAATGAAAATATTAAGGAAAAGGGCAAAATGATCAATTCACAAATAAAACCAAATTCACAAGAAATGAGACATTACATTATCGACCACTCAAACACGTGTTTGGTCTCGAACAAAAAGCAAAATAAGGTACCTGAATGGGTGAAAAGCTAAGGGTATCTATGAGACATGTCAGAATCCACCTCCCATGCCGCCTCCTCAATAGGTCGGTGTCTCCACTGCACCTTCACTAATTTAATATGCTTGGATCTCAAGTGTCTAATTTACCTATCCAAGATAGCAATTGCCTCCTCCTCAAATGATAACTTTTGATCCAAGCAACTAAGTCCCACTGAATCACATGAGAATCATCACGACGATATCACTTAAGCATCGAGACATGGAACATGGGGGTGGACCGTTGAAAGACTTGGAGGCTAGGCCAACCTATATGCTACCTCTACGCATTTCCCCAAAATCTCAAAAGGTCCAATGAACCGCAGACTGATCTTTACTTTTTTTTTCTAAACACTCATCACACCCTTAGTGGGTGACATCTTAAGCAAAACTCGCTCACAAATAACAAATGACACATCCTGGACTTGCATATCTACATAGCTCTTCTACCTACTCTATTCTGTCACAAGTGACTAGCTCTTCTACCTACTCTATGCTGTCACAAGTGGCTGCTGAATCAAATTCACCCTATCCAAGGAGTCTCTCAACAAATCAGTGCCCCAAGGTCATACTCCAAATAAACCGAACCATCCAATAGGAGATCTACACCTCCTCCCATACAAAGCATCAAACGCGACCATCTGAATGTTGGAATGGTAACTGTTGTTATAAGCAAACTCTTTAAGAGGTAGGGACTTGTCCCAATGACCACCAAAGTCCATGATGTAAGCCTTAAGGATACCCTCAAGAACCTGACTAGTACGCTGCCATCAGTTTGAGGATGGAAGGAAATACTCAACTCAAGCTTGGTATCCATCTGCTCCTGCATAGAACTCCATAAATGAGGGGTGAACTGTGCACCTCTATCAGACACAATAGAAATGGGCACTCTATGCAATCGAACAATCTCACAATCATAGATCCTGGCCAACTGCTCTGCATTATAGTTAGTCTTCACCAAAATGATATGAGTCGACTTGGTCAATCGGTCCACAATAACCCAAACAGAATCAAACTTACCCAAAGTCAAGGGTAATCCAGTCACAAAGTGCATAGTAATGTACTCCCACTTCCACTCAAGGATGGACATCCTTTGCATCATACCACCCGTTCTATGATGTTCATACTTCACTTGCTAACATTTCATCGATCCTAATCAAACAAAGGGGCAAGTTGTTGACACCAAATTTTGGTATGATATTTTTAAAGTTAATATTTTAAGTACTTTATTTTTTAAATAGTTCAAAATACATGTTTTGCAATTTTAATGCAATTCTTTGATAATTATCCTTATTTCTCAAAATATTAGAATTTTTATCGGTTAATTCTGTTTATATTATTTTTGTCACAGCAGGTTGAATACGTTCAAATATTTGTTCATTTTTTATTAAATCATTATTTCTGTTAAATTGCATTTTTTACATGCCATTGGTCACGTTCGTTACATTTTTTAATATTCATTTTGATATTTTGCATAGTCCATAAATTCATTCAAATAAGGAAAAAATTTCATTCACAGATATTTTATTAACCGGTTATTTTGGCCCACAATTTTAAGATAATTATATTGTATTATTGATGATTTTCAATTTTCTATTTAAACATTGTCTTGGTCATTAAGTTAGGGGTGAATAAGATTTTAGGGATAATTTTTAGATTTTTTAGTATTTAGAAATTTCTTTTAATTTTCATAACTTTCCGGTGACAAGCTCATTGGAGTTCCACCGGAATCCGGCGAGTCCACCCCTAAAGACCCCAATCAGATTCAAACTCATTATCCCCCCTCTCTTTTCTTTACTTCCGACGAAATCGGAACCAACCCAAACAGCTCCACCCACGAGCAGCCACCACTCCAACCCTCCTTCCCCCCATTTTTTCCGACCAGCAGCTCCATTAACTCGCGACCCACCAGACCACCAACAAAAACCGACCTCCATCAGACCCAAAACCCCAACGTTCAAACAGCTTTCCCAACCTCAGTCCACCACCAAACCATCTCCCTCCTTCGTTTTGTCTCTAGCGGAGCAGATCAGTCCATCAACCTTCCCCAACTACCGTTTCGTTTGCTACAGATCGGAACTCCGGTGAACGTAGCCGCGAAACCAAAAGCTCAACACCCCAGCGAACTTGAGCTCAAAACTCCGACAAGCCTCGCTGTTTTCTCCTAATTTCTGGTAGAAACTCTAAACTATCTTATAATTTCTTGTTGATTTTGTTCACTGTTTGTGTTGAACCTATTATCTTGCTTGAAGATTTTTTGTTGTGTCGATATTTGGTAGAAAGTTTACTCAGGCCATTAAGCTTTAATTTATAGTTGGGTACTGCTTTATCTTCTTGTTATTATTATGCAATGTTATTTTTTGTTGGTTATTATTGTTAATTATTGTTGTCACATATAGATTAAAAAATGTGCATTATGCCGTTTGTGTTGTTTCTTTATTATTTTTTGTTTTGTGTCCATGTATACATATTGTTTTTAATGTTGGACCATTTATTTTGCATCATTTTGATCACTTTATTATTACTGTTCATTAGAGAAAGTGTTTGGAATTATTTTTATTTTTCGTTATTCACATTGTTCATCGTTAATTTGCTATCAGTTGAGCTATTTTTTAGATTGTTTGTCATATTCACTATTTGTTTGTGTTTAATTAATCTTGAGTAGATGTCAAATTGATCAATGAAAAAATCTCTCCGTCGATTTTCGAGGCCTCCCCATTTAAAAAGACGGAAATTTAGTTTAAGTTTATATATATTTTTATGTTAAAATTGGCCGATGAAGAAATTATCGTCGATTTTCAAGGCCTTCCATGTTAATAAGACGAGTTTTTATTTTTAAGTTATTATTTGATTTATTCATTTTTCTTTATATTTATTTATTACTAACACTTTTACTAAGTGTCTTTACAGGTACACGGAGTTGTTTCCCATTGAAGCTATTCGAATGAAGTTCGAATTATACTCTTTATTCATTATTTTGTATATATTGACGTTAGCTAAATTTAGGCCGATTTTTATGTTTTTTTTTTATCATATTACTTGTGTATATTGCATGTTTATTATACTTGTATATTATTGTTATCTCCTCCTTAATTTGAAAAAAATGAATTCAGTCGGGACTCACAGTTGTGGATTTCGAAGGATGCCTAACACAATCCCTTTGGAATAACTTGAGCCCCTTACCTAAAATCTATTGGTTTCGTAGACAATTTTTTTTAGGTTAATTAATTAATTGGTTTCCTAGTTTTTCCTAAAATTAGGTGGCGACTCTTTTAAACCCTTTTTACCCCGTTAAAATTCTTTCATTCTTTTAAAATTGATTTATTATTTTTTGGTGAATCACCGCGACGTTGCACCCTCTCACGGGATGTCAACCATGAGCTCTACCTTGAGCTCCCTAAGATCCACCCTTGGTACCACCTCTAGAACACTGTGAAGTACCTCGTGCCATTATAGCTGATGAAGAACGAGTAGCTTGTGATCCTGACCGGATAGTAGAAGAAGC
Organism: Solanum etuberosum; assembly: GCA_029582245.1. Classification (NCBI taxonomy): domain Eukaryota; kingdom Viridiplantae; phylum Streptophyta; class Magnoliopsida; order Solanales; family Solanaceae; genus Solanum; species Solanum etuberosum. The sequence goes on from JAJONR010000889.1 coordinate 21,436, forward strand.
ATGTCTGGGGCAGTCCTTTAGCTTGTCCCCAAACTCCTCACAAACAAAATAACCATGGGCACCTGAACCCCGCTAAGAGTAACTAGAATAGTCTGCACGCCCTCCCTGACCTGAAGATCCTCTATGCATACCCTGATCAGTCTGATTAGGCCTAGATTAAACTAACACCATCTGTACTGTGAATAGCGGCCTGCGCTGGTCTGCCCTGATAACCCTGTGAGCCCTAATATGAATAATCTCTACCTCTGGATGAATGACCACTGAATTGGCCCTGGCGATAGAACCTCTTGGTACCACTACCTTGTCTAGCATGCCAAATACTCTCAATCATCATGAGATGATACATAATACTCTAGAACGTACCACTTGATAACATAAGAGAGGTTGTGACCTCCTGAAGATAACTGGCGAACCTCTTTACCAACTTACGGATCTGCTCAAACTTTGTAGGAATACTCGACATGGCAAAGCGGGAACACTCATGGAAACGAGCCTCATACTTAGAAACTGATATCTAGCCTTGCTCCAATCTATCGAACTCATTCCTACGCTGATCTCGAAGGTTATAAGGCACAAAATACTCTAAAGGAACACCTCAGTAAACTGCTTCTGACCTATACTAGGAGAACGGTGGGCCTACAAGCCCGAATTGATCTCCACCACTCCTTAGCCGCTCCTGAACTGATAAGAAGTGTAAGACACCCCATGAGCCTCTAAGATACCCAGGATGAACAACCTATACTAGCACTCAGTTAAGAAGTCATAAGCCTTCTCTCGAGCTATACTGTCAAACCTGGGAGGTGCCAATCTAACAAATCTGTCAAAACTCTTCTGCTCGGCAACTGACATGGCTGAACTAGCAGAAACAGGTGGAGCTACAAATCTCGGAGGTGCTAAAGAAGGTACTAAAGAGGAACCAGGAGTCTAAAATCCCATACTAGGCCCCCTGAACTAGTGGTGTAGCGCCAACTATAATAGGAGAACCTGCAGTACCCGGAGGGATACTAGAAGTAAAGACACTATCCAATCTAGCCAATAACCCGACGATCGACTCCTGAAGCACCGGGGTGCTATCGGGAACCAAAGAGGCTGAGTTGGTCCCCTTTTCTCACCGTATATCTTAATAATATCATCATGCTCATATACAGGATCAGGTGATGCCTCTCTGGCTCATCCTTGAGTAGGTGCTGCCCCTCTCGCTCGGCCATGAACCCTAACTCTCCTGCGTCCCCTAACTCGCCTACGAACTAGGCCTTAGGTAGCAGGTACAACCACGCCCTCTGAGATCCTGGCTCTAGTCCTTGCCATCTACACATTGAAAATAGATTAGAGGTATGCAACATTTGATATGAATAATTTGCACAAAAGGAATCAAAGGAAAGAAATTTCTCCTACTAGGTATCTTGTAGTCTCTTGAAGATAAGTACGTACGTCTATGTTCTAATCTGACTCTACTAGACACCCTGCTCTTTAACTTATGGAATTGATGAACCTAGAGTTCTGATACCCAGTTGTCTTGACCTAAAAGCTGAGGTCATGATGGCACACACTCCGAGAATCCCCAAAATGGTGTAAGCCAAAATAAATAACACATATGAGACTTCCAAAGGGAAGTTAGGCCACAACTGATAAGAAAACAACAAAAGAGCTTCCAAAATCCGGTAGTATAAGTATAAAGAGCATCTAATACATTTCTAGATTCTTAGATACATCTCAAGTCTTCGAAAGGAAATTAAAGATTATAAATGATAAGATGGAGACCAATGGAAATTGGAAAAGAGGATCTCACCACAATTCCTAAATAGAAGAAATTGCTAGATCCGATCAGCCCCTACAAAGATCACCCTGACTAGGATCTGCATCAAAAGAATAACATAAGTAGGAGTGAGTACAATCCACATGTACTCAGTATATTAGACCAACTGAGTATAAGCAACTAATCAGAACTTAAGAAATAAACTATGAAACCCTTCCACATGCACGTCGAAAAGTCCCACTCTGGCATTAGTACCGCCAATTTATATAATAACAGTGCAACTAAAGTAAACACACAAGGGTACATATAATACTCAAATAAACATATAAGAAAGTTACACAACACAAGAAGCTGGCCAATGCGATGCAATGAGATGATGATATGATGGAATGATGTGGTGGAACCAAGGTCGTCGCACAACTTGTCGAATACACCTCGCCGAGCTTTAGCTTCCTAACAAGGACCCATGGGGGACTCGCAGTCCATATACTAATATAATAATCTCAATATCTCATTAACTTTCCTCCTAGCTCGTGGTCAAGGATATAAGTAAGGTGTAGTATTTCCTATCTCAAAAATAGTATTTCTCCACTTTCTTTTATTTCCATGAACAATGATATGCTTAATGAGGATGAATGCATTACAACACATACAACACAAAGTCATAATCAAGTCATTAAGGATTTCAAATAGCATAAAGTTCTCAAACTCACAAATCATGAAACACATCCTCAAATGATAATGGTAGTGGAGGAATCCATTTGAAATCAGTCTATACCACTTAGAAAATCAATTATTTTATTTTCAGTTGTTTCAAAAATCAACTCAAGCCCCTAGCTTGTGCATCTCAATGCTAATTATAAAAATAATACACACACGCCTCACGCGGAAAATTACTCAAATATCACAGGTTTTAAGCAATAGTTAAAGATATCACACAAGCCTCCACATTAGCTAAGCATCACAAATAGTCATCACACAAACTAAACAATAAGGTCAACACTTTCCAACGTCTAAAAATTATACTATACTTCCTTCCATAGTTCATTTCCTAAGAAAGATCACTTACTCATCCCAGTATAAAAGAAGGATAGCCAAACTACCTCGCAGGCCAAAACTTCATTCGAACAACTCTAACGGAGCACTTCCTCAACCAGACAATCACTAAAATGATCCTCAACTATGAAGAATGGATAGAGTTATTCAAAAGGAGTCCAATGATATCTATATTGATAGGATTAAGAACTAGGGTAAAATAGTCCAAAAATCACTTCAAATATTGAAAGGGCAAAATCTAATTTTTAGTTTAAAAACAAGTTCCACAAGCCAAAAGGAATTATGGTTGAAAATCCCATTAAAATCGATCAACAAGTGAGTTTCAATTCAAGAAAATACCAATTTTCAAACTTAGGGGAAAACCCCCCAAGATCCACATTGAAATCAAAATTTAAAAGTGTCTTTGGAAGATTAAAATTGATGAAATCAACAAGGAATTTATAGAGAAATCTTACCCACACAAATTTTCACTAAATGCAATCAAGAAATCGCCTCTCGAAAGCTCCAAAAGATTGAAAATGGTGGAAATGAGAAAAATGGGAAGAATACCAAATTTAGGTTCTGTCCAGGTAAAAAATGGTCATCACGATCGTGAGCCTCTAACTCATGATCGCGAAGATAACAAAGGTTCACATCACGATGGTAAGACCCCTGTCCACGATCGCGAAGGCTATGAAATGGGTTCATCACAATCACGAGCCTATGGGCTGTGATCACGAAGGCTACGGAGAAGACGCATCGCGATTGTGAAACTTTGGACCGCGATCGTGAAGGTAAAAAATGACCGGCACCAGAAATTGAAAAACCAACGGTCCAACATAAGGAAAATGCCTCTGAATGAACCATCAAAAATTGTTTGGAATCCATTAAAAATAAATTGGACATGCTATCCCATTAAATTTGATATTCTAGACTCGATGGAATCGACAAATTTTCAAAAAGAGGTTAAATGAAAGAATTACCCTCTCATGCCACTTTTAAGGCTTATAACTCATCTTCTCGCCCAAATGCCCAAAACTCAAACAAAGGCCTCGTAAACCTTAATAGCTCAAACTCGACGTTCCTGACACAACGAACAGATGAAATCTCCATCCAATGCTCGAAACTCAAAATACTGACCAAAGTTAATCTTTTCAAGAATTCTTAATTAAAAAGGGTCAAATCACCAAAAAACACACCTGATTACATCGGGGACCACACCAGGCATTCCAAAATAGAAACTTAGTATGAAAATTCTAAGGGAAAGCGCAAAATGTTCAATTCATAAATAAAATCAAATTCACAAGAAATGGGACATTACACAAACAATCTGACTGATATAAAGCTGGGCTAACTTCTCTGCCATATACTTCACCCAAACTGGGATGAAATGGGCAGACTTGGTCAGCATGTCAACAACCACCCAAATAGAGTCATAACTATCCACTATAGTAGGCAGGCCCACGACAAAGCCCATGATGATCCGTTCCCACTTCCAAGTAGGCATAGGAATCCTCTAAGACACACGTCTAGGCCGTTGGTGCTCACACTTGACCTCTTGGCAAGTCAAGCATCTAGACATACAATCTAAAATATCCATCTTCATGCCACACCACCAGTTATGCTGAATAAGATCATGATACATCTTCGCTGCTTTCGGTTGGATGTAATATCGAGAATAGTGAGCCTCCTCAGGAATCAATCTAATCAACTCGCCCACTTTGGGCCCAGAAATCCTGCCTCCGGTCCTCAACACCCCATCATAATCAAGCACAACCTATTTTCTCAACACTTTGTCTTGATGAGACACAACTTCTCATCATCAAACTGGCACTCATGGATCTGCTCAATTAAGGAAGACCAGGCCTCTATAAAAGTAATCAAACCACCACTCTCCTAAGAAATCTGCAACCGGACAAGAGTGTTGGCTAACCTCTGAACATCTCTAGCCAATGGTCTCTCATCAACACTGATAGCGACAAGACTCCCCATACTATAAGCCTTTCTACTCAAAGCATCGACCTGAAGTTCAGATCCCTCTGATTGAAAATGTACTAGAGACTGTGATAATCATTGATGACCTCAGAATGTACCCATACAAATAATACCGCCATAACTTAAGCATAAAGACTAAAACTGTCAACTCCAAGTCATAAGTAGGGTAGTTCTTCTCACGGGTCTTCAATTGTCTAGAAGCATAGGTGATCACTGTAACACCTCAGATTCAAAAATGTAAGAAAATTTTAGTTTTTCTCAGACCTAGTGTCAAGACCGACGACACCATCCACAGTCTGTAGGCGGGACGACGGTCCGTCGATGGTGGAGTGGTCCACGAGTTAGATTTTTCTATAAATGTCTAGTTTCAATACTTTGTGAAGGTTCACCAGGATGGCCCGTCATCCATTCCACGAGACGTAGATATTTTTCATAGGTGAGTCCCAGACTTAGAAGGATTTCAGAGTTAGAAGTCGAGAACGACGACCACAACCTACGGTCCGTAGACTGAACCACGGCCCGTAGAAAGGGGTCCGTCATTGGTGGCCTAGTAATTGAGTCTCTGAAGTCAACTATGGATGAACAAAATGGTCCTTAGGTTGAGATACGGACCGTGGTTCGCTAGCGTCATTTACAACGACAGTTATTTTGAATGAAAGGGCTTTTGGGTAAACTTTAAACGGTCATATCTTTTAGAAAAAAATAAATTACATGGCTCATGACCTATTAAATTAAAGATAATGGAATCCTCTTTCCAACGCCACCGAGTTTGCTAAAGTCCAAGCTCGGAGTAAAAAGTTATTCTCGTTTTAGTGAAACCCTGTCGGGCAGACCATGAACGACGATCCAGTCGATGGAAGGTAGTCCAAACGACGGCCCGTCAGTCCCGTAGTAGATGGCACTTCGTCAATTTTTAAGTCAGGGGTTATTGGGTCTTTTCTCAATTGTTTTAACTCAATACTATATCATTTTACTCTCTAATAAAAGCCTATATAATGATTTTAAACCCCGAAATCACCCAAACCCAATTCATTCTCTTAAATTCTCAAAAGAAGATCAAGCTCTTCCTCTCAAATATTTCTCTCTCTAGAAGTTAAAGAAGAAAGCTAGGATTTCAAGATCAAGCCTCCAAATCCTCCATTGCTTTCAAGCTTTTGGCATCAAGGTATGGTAGTTTTCATCCATGGAGCCCTTTCCTCCATGGAGTTCCTAAATTCTCCAATTTTCAAGTTAGAAATCTCCAATTGAATTTAGAGTTTTCTTCCATGTCATGGGTTCCTTTCAATGTTAATTTATTTGATTGTTTTATGACTTTTTATGCATGAATTAAAGTAATTGTATGTTTTTAAGTTGATTTCCCATTAACCCATGCATAACCCATGTTTTCTAAGCTATGATGATATAATGTGGGTCTTGAACTATGAAATATGAATTTATGAAAATATGCATGTCTTCTCTTTATGAAATATATTTAAATGAATTTGAAGATGCATTGAATTTGGAGACATGATGAAGCTTATGAATTATTGTAAAGAATGCATGACCATGAAAGTATGTTTATGACTCAAGAAAGCTTATAGATGAAATAGTCTATATGTTCTATGAAGCTTGGACACATGACATGAATGACATTTAGATTTACCCTCAATGCTTTTCGGGCTATTTTCCTAAATTAGGTCTTGATTAGTATGGTATCCGAATATGCCATCAATTATTAGAGACCACGATTTCAAAACTATTTCCATTAGTATGAGGGGCATCTCTAGCATGAAGTGAATGACTATGGGCCTTAAAAGGTATTATGAAAGATCATGGACGGTGAAAGCTTTTCTCATGCATGGTCTAAGGAGCTATCCTATGATAAGACAAGTGACGACTACCCATGTCTTTTAAAGATAAGACAAGTTAAGATTAATAACTACACCATGGGATTTATGCTTAGCACCGAGAGGATATTAAGATGGAAGCTCTTCCGTGTTGAGGTCGGGTTTCTAGAAGTAATCTCCTTATCTCTTACCTATGTGCCCCCATAGGATGATGGTCTAGATATACATTAGCTAGTGGATCCACTTTAGCTCAGATTCATGGTTCTACTTTGGAAAGTAGGACAACCTTTTTTGGTGTGGGAGACACCGGGGGATCATGTTATAGTTCACATGGTCTTTATTTCGGTTAAGGCTAATTCCCACAATAATAAGGAACTAAGGTTACTTCAAGAAGCATCTCACATGTGTTCAAAGACGGTTTTACTTGCATTGATCATGACTTTGTTTTATGTTTTCTAACTTCTTATCTTATGTTTTGACTTGGTCTTTGCATATCACGAAATGTACTTTTTAGCATGATTTCATATTTCAATGCATGTCTATCATAGTTAGTGAATTTTTGTAATAACACATACTCTTTTCTAGATTTCTTATCCAAAAATGTAGGGTCCGACTATTCCGATTCGCACCTCCGTGGCTAGGATCTCTTAGTAGTTGAATATTGAAGATTGGTGAGGCCTCATGTTTCGAGGACCAAGCCTTTATTTCATTATGTATTTTCATTTTAGTTTTGAACTTGATGTACGGGTACGTCCCTATTTCTTCTTATGTACTAGATGGCTTTGAGACGATGTTTAGATTTTCGCTTTTCTTTATAAAACTTTTATATGTTCAAACTGTCTTATAAATCTTTTAAACTCTATTATCTTGTATGATGTATGCTAAGTGGCTTGTATGGGGCCTTTAGGGGTCTTGTACGCCATGTTACGCCTAGGGCCTACCTTGGGTCATGAAAATCACCTTCCCCTTCTACATCAGAACACCACCTAACCTGACTCCAAAAGCATCACAATACACAACAAAGTCCACCCCCTCCTCGGGTAGAGTCGATATAAGATCTAAAGTCAACAAGGTCTTGAGCGTTTAAAATCTCTCCTCACACTCATCAGACCATTGAAAACTCACACTCTATCGAGTCAATATGGTCAATCGGGATACAATAGTGAAGAAAATCTGAACAAACCATCTGTAATAACTAGCTAGCCCCAAAAACACTTTGAATCTTAGTAACTGAAGTAGGCCTCATCCAGCCTCTAGAAACCTCAATCTTAGATGGATCCACTCGAATACCCTCTTTTGATGCCACATGTCTTAGAAATGCAACAGAATCAAGCCAAAACTTGCACTTCGAGAACTTGGCATACAACTCTATTCCCTCAACCTCTGGCGCACAATCCTCTAATGTCAATCATGACTCTCCTCAGTCCTGGAGTACCCCAAGATGTCATCAATGAATACTATCACAAAAGAATCTAAATAAGGGCAAAACACCCCATTCATTATCTCTATTAATTTTGCAGGGGCATTAGTCAAACTGAAGGACATCACTAGAAACTCATAATGCCCATATCTAGTCCATAAAGTTTTATAAGGCACATCTGATGCCCTAATCCTCAATTGGTGGTATCCGGATCTCAAATCAATCTTAGAGAACAAAGAAGCTCCCTGAAGATATCAAATAATTCATCAATATGCGGGAGAGGATATTTGTTCTTCATTGTCACTTTGTTCAACTGTCGGTAGTCAATACACACCCACATAGTCCTGTCCTTCTTCTTTACAAACAAACCAGGGGCACCGCACGGTGTCACACTGGGGCAAATGAACACCGTACTAAAAAAATCCTGTAACTGATCCTTCAACTCCTTCAACTCTACTGGAGCCGTACGGTAAGGAGGAACAAAGATGAGATTGATTCCTGACTCCAAGTCAATAGCAAAATCAATTTCCCTACAGGGAGTAACACTTGGAAGATCAGCAGGAAACACATCCAAAAACTCTTGAACTAAGGGTACAATATCCATGGGAGGTGACTCAACACTAGTATGTCCCGGATAAAGTCCAAATAAGACAAACACCTTATATCAACTATTCTTTAAGCACGAATGAAGGAGATAACCTTCCAAGGTTAAGAACCCCTAGCACCTGTCCACTCAACTCTGGGGATACCCGACATAGCTAAGGTCACATTCTTAGCATAACAATCAAGAATAGCATGATACAGAGAGAACCAATCCATACCTAAAATAATATAAAAGTCTACCATCCAAGAATGATCAAGTCTACCCAAGTGTCATACTAACATGATAAACAAGATAAAATCGATACACTCGATCCACCACTAAGGACTCACCCACTGGGGTAGAAATACAAATAGGCATAGGTATGCTATCACACATCATATAAAATCCAGCAGCAAAATAGGTAGACACATAAGACAATGTAGACCTCCAATCAAACAATAGAGATTTAGGTCGATGGCAGACTAGATAATACTTGTAATCACACCATCAGAAACCTCTGCCTCTGGCCTCCCTATAAATTCATAAAACTATTCCTCTTGACCACCTCTAGTTTGAGTAGTACTATGACCCCTGCTCTGTTGACTTGTAGCACCACTACCAGAAGCTCTTGCGACTATACTTGAGTAAACTCTGCCTCGACCCCTGGCCGGAGGCGCAAACCCTCTAGCTGGAGCAGCTGAATAAATATGTTGGGGTCCTGAGTGAGTATTCATGAGGTACTTCCATATCATTGTAAAACTGCAAAAAATGCTAAGCTAAGACCTGTATCATTCTGTAACACCTCACAACTCTACTCTTAAAATATGAATCGTTTGTCGTAAGTATATGAGCTTAAACCAGGTGATGTCCTACTTGGTCATGTGTTTTAAAGTCCTTTAACAATGTATCAAGGGTATCTGAAGTGATCTCGGGTCATAAGGGACCTCAAAAATGAAGCCAAGTTTAAAGCATTCCTATCGGCTAAGTTCTCGCATGAGATCATATAAAGGTCAGCTTCAAATGACCATATAACTCCAAATATAATGAATTATGTGTCTTATAACCCATCAAATTAAATTTCTATGAGTATTATTTCCAATGCCACCAAGTTTGCCTTATTTCGAGTTCGGAGTAAATGTTATGATTATTTTACTTGAATATACCCGAGCTGGGAAATTTGGTGAACTCACCTGCCCAATTGGCAATCCACAGAATGGTTTGGTGAATCGCCGAATTAGATCACCAAATTATCCAAAAACCTTAAGTTTCAGTCTATTTAGGTGATCTAAAGTGCCATTGGGCTATCCACCAAGTATTTATGGCGATGAGACCTCCATATCACTAATTTGGCCGATGTGATTTATTAAAAGGTCATTTTCTTTAATTTTTATGCTTTTCCTACGTTCCTAGAAGGGTATTCTTGACCCTTTACCCTAAATCAACTTCCCTAAGTCCATATTATAATCTAATACCATCATTATACATATAGCAACTCTCAAAATCCCCAATTCTTATTCTCCCAAAGAGTAAGAACTCCAAGAAAGGATTTCTCCAATTTCTCAAGATCTAAAGTCTCCAAGTTCAAGATTCTCTTCAAGAATCCTAAGGTTTCAATCCAAGATTCTTTTCCACTCTTCATCTCCAAGAAAACCATAAGGAAAACAAAAGCTAGGGTTTGAAGTCTTCCAATCAAGTTCTTGTTCAAACTTTTTCGAGAAATTTGTTCTTCCAGGTATGTAAGGCTACCATAGTGATGGACTGAGTTGATCCTCACACCCTACATCTATCTAAATCAGTAAAAGAGTAATCTAGGGTCTTATCCTAGATTTGAGTATTCTTGAGATGAGTTGTATCGTTGAGTTCTGAGTTCATTTTTTTTGAGTATTGCGTTTTCTATTTTGTTTTTGGGATCCTGGAGTTGATTTGTTCATGTCTATATTTCAGCATGAATCCTATTTTGAGTAATAATTTTTGAGAATCTTTTAAAGCAAATATTTTTGTCTTAAACTGATTTTCCGGGAAAGCAAAGAGGAGTTTTGAGAAAGAGTATGAAACATGATTTAAGTAAAAGTGTAAGGGAACTAAGTATTCCCAAATATATGACTTTTACATTGAGAAAAGAGAAATTTTGATTTCTAAATATGTTAATGAGTGCAGAGATATTTTAGAGAAGTTACATCTTTTAAGCGGATAATTTGAGAAATCACCTCAAATTGAGAAATAATATGTTTTATACATCTGAGCATGAGTATATATTTATTGGGAGTAGTATTGAGCACCGATATAGAAAAGAGTTCAGACAACTCAGATTCCTTATAAACCATGTAGCCAGCATGGTAAAGGATCATACTTTTTAGATGACTCCTTACTACCTTCGAGCAAAGATTTAGTGGATCTACTTAGTTGAGATGTTCTATATTCAGGCAAGATATAACACAGTTCTGGCAATGTGGGTGAGACGTTTTATCATCACGTTGCTCATAGTGATGGTTGCTGGTTAGAGAATCTCCCAAATAGAGTGAAAAGTGTATTTTTATCATATCACTTAATATATTGAGTTCAGAGATGAGTAAGTATTTGTAAAGTTTAAATGGTTTCACTCCTTTATTTCTCTACATTCAGTTGAGTATCTTGCTTAAGAATTTTTGATTTAGTTATTTATTTTCCTCAGCTATATTACATACTCCTACATTCAATGTACTAATGTCATTCGACCTACATCAGTTCATGATGAAGATATAGGTGTTCACGATCATCAACATGCCCACATTGAGATCACTTTTCATTTCTTGCTAGCTTTGGTGAGCCTTTCTTGCATTTCAGAGGACTCTACTGTTGTCTTATAGTTTAGTAGTTTTGAGGTGTCGTGGATCTTGTCCCGACATACATGTTGAACTATAGAGGTTTGATAGATAGTTACTGTTGAGTTTCTTTCAGTATTTCCTTTGAACTATTTTGGAAAACTATAATTATTTTCAGAGTATTTTAGACAGTTTGGAGTATACTTTTTTGAGATAGTTTGAGTTTGAGAAGTTTTGAGAATTTTGAACTTAAATTCTATTGTAAAGCTTAAATATGTTTGAGTTAGTTTTCCGCTAAGTAGTCAGTCCGACCAAGGGTTTTCTTGGGGATCAACAATGGTTCTCGAGTGCCGACCCCGTCCAAGGCATAGGTTCGGGGGGTGATAATGATGTGACCTGGATCCCCATAACCAAAACAAGACCTCGATGCAGATAACTGTTGTGGCAGACCAGATGAACAACTATAACTACCTCGACAAGTACTGTAGGTTCCTCGAGATATTTGTCAAGTCTCGGCAGCTAGCATGGATGCATGAATGGGCCAACAATGCTACAAAGAGCTACCATCTAAGTACGAACCCCTGCCTCTAGATGAGGCACTAGAAAACTGACCGGATGAACGGGCCCTCTTTGGGTCCCCAAACTCCTCTCTCACTATCAATTCCACCTCCTTAGTGGTACTCACGATAGGCTGGAAGGAAGCTTCCTCTCTGGCTGTTTTAAACATATATGATCAAATGGAGAATGTCAGCCCCCTCACAAACTTGGGAACCCTCTCCTCCTCATCCAGAACAATGGTCATAACATGCCTAGCCAACTGTCAAAAATGGGCCTCATACTCTATAACCAATAAGCTACCCATGTTTCAAGTCATCAAATCTCAAATGACTGTCCTCTCTCACACTCTAAGAGATGAAGTCGTCATAAAATCCCTCCAACTGGCCTAGAACTCATATACATCATGCACTACTCTCTAGCAGGTCCTCAGAGCTGAGTGGAACATAACAAACACCATGCCAATCAGCCACACCCACTGCCTCTACAACTTGTGGCATATAGTTAGAAACTCTTGAGCATCCTCTCTCTTCCCACCCTGAAACTAGGGTGGTTTCATCTTTTGAAACCTCTCATATCTAAGGTGATCATCTGCTGTCAAAACTACCTCAGGAGAAACCTGTACTCTAACTGCTGGTGCGGACCCATTGGTGGGTGACTAACTAGAGCTTGATGCTGCTCTGGGGTCTGAGCTCCTACCTTCTTCTAAGAGCCCTGTAGTGTTCCCGATGCACCACCACTTTGAGAAAAGTTCTCTAACACACTTAGTATCTTCAACAATGTATCCTGAAACAAGAGAGCTGCCACATACTCAAGAGGAACCTAGTCATCTCTAATCTCAACCTATGGCTTTGAGGAGATCTCTCTAGCAATGCCTCTAGATAGTGCCACTCCATGGGCATGGCCTCTAGCTTGTGCCACTCCACGGGCACAAACTCTGGCTCGGGCCCTACCCCTACCCCTAGCTAGGGTCTCCAAAACTATCTTGGGGACTTCCTACCCTACCACCAGGAATAGAAGCTCTGGTCCTCGACATCTGTCAAAAGAATACGTGGAATCTCAGTACTAGCGAAGGTAACCACGTACGATAAGAGATAATGAATAAAAAGGAAGTTTCCTAACAAACTTTGTAGCCTCTCGAACATAAGTACATACGTCTCCCTACCGATACACGAGACTCTACTTAGACTTAGCTTGTACACACGTGAAACCTATGAACTAGGGCTTCGATACCATTTGTCATGACGCAAAAATGGATGTGATGGAACTCGTCTAATCCTACCAAGACAAGTCAACCTAAAACTCAATAATAAGATAGAAATGCAGAAATGAACTAACAATAACATAAGCGTGGAAAACTTAGTCATTCTCAAATACGCCCAAAACCAAGTTGTCACGTGTACAAGCCACCAATGTATAATAAGAGATTTTGAAAGATAAATACAAGTCTCAAATGTCTTTGTCTCTCAAATAGAACAATGACATAAATAAGAAATAAGAGGGCCCGCCGGGATGACAAGCATCTCAAGTATCCACAGAAAGCCTCAGACGTAGATAGAAGAAGAGTAATTAAACAAATCAATGCGGGAAACCTACACAAGTGTAGAAGCAATGAATGAGTACCAAACAAGAAATCCACTAAACACAAGGTAAAACTAGCTAGAATATGAGAACTCCTTTCATCCCAATTGAACTGCCACAACTACAACCTGCACAGAAATTAGCCAAACCTAATGGTTCATGATATACATTTCACAAGGTTCCATAATCACAGTTCAATATTTACATTTCATAAAATCACAAGTATCGAATTCATCAATCATAATAATCAAGTTCATCAATCACAAGTATCAAGTCATCAATCACAAGTATCAAGTCATCAATCACAATAATCAATGTCATAAATCTTAAAAATGAAGTCATCAATCTTAATAATCAAGTCATCAATGTCAATAATCAAGTTCATCAATCACAAGCATCAAAATGGAATCCATGGGAACACTCAATATCCATATAATCGCCGGAAGCAACCTCGGCCTTAATACCACTTGCCAAAACATACCTTGACATCATTACAACTTACTGGAATATACCTCGGTATCAATAATGCTTTCCGGAACGTATCTCACCATCAATAGTACTTGTCGGAATAGATCTCGCCATCAATAAAACTTAGCGGAACTAACCTCGGGGTAATCACAATACATCTCATCACACTATTCTAGAACCGATGCAAATATGCATGTTCACACAATGATGAAGAAATGACAATATCAAGTAATTTACATCCACAACAATACTATCAAAGTATTACAATCACTAATTCAATATCAACACTCAAGGCAATTCACACTACTCAAAACAACATTACCAACACGTTGTCTTTTTTATTAATCTCATTTTAATCATTAGTGTTATTCAATAAGGGTAATTAACCCCATCACCTCATTTACAGTACTCCCCAACACATACAACAAGGAGGATCCAAGATTCTATAAGCTTTAACGAGGTTTAGAAGTTCACTTGTCTTAATCAATCAAAATCAAGACTTGAGCTTTTTCTTTCTGAACAATTTCTGAGTCAATAAAATCTAGTTGAAAAAGTATTCACAATGAGATGTCAATACTAACAACACTAATATCAAGTAATTTGAATAAATGGGTCAAACTGGCTCAAAAACCCAATTCCAAAAATAAGGTTTGAATCTAAAAACTGTTACATAAAATGTTACCCAAAGTATTTGGAATCTATTGGTGAAAACCATTTTAAAAATGGAGTTGTATTTAACCCAAAATCACAATTTCTTCTTAAACGTCAAGTTATTGAAAAAACCCCAAGGTTTGAACTAAAAATAGCATTTAGGTGATAAAATCTTGCCATAATCAAGGAATAACATTGAAGGGGAGTTAAAATTTGTTACCCAATCAAAGTTGATTGGAAATCCACTTTGAAATCGCCAATACCATGTTTGAAAGCTCAAAAATAGAGGAAATGTGGTTGAAACTCCAATTTTGCTAAATAAGACACTAGATTCTTCCGCAAACATGGACCCTCTTCCGCGAAGACAAACTTTAATTAAGTCTGACCCTTCACGAATGCTACAAGGCTCCCGTGAATGTGGAGATCAACATCTAGACCCTCCATGATCGCGTACGAGCCTCTACGAATGTTGGGTCCCCACACTCTCCCCTCCATGAACACGGTAACAAGCTCCACGAACGTGGAGGATTAACACCAGCAACACAGACATCAAAATCAGCCAACACCAAAACCTTCTAATGGACACCCATGCTTCATTTGGAACTCCTTAAACATAAACTAGATCTTCTACCTAACTAAACTCGATGTTCCTGACTCTATGGAACCATTGAAACGCGAATCCAAGGTCTCATTCACCCAAAATCTAAGAAAGTCACAATGAACAAACAAAACACCTAAAAAGGACAAAGAAAGCTCAGGATGTAGCAGCTCACATATCTATTCTTAGAATCTGATGCTTCTGTCGTAAGTATATAAACTCGATCTGAGTGATGTCCTACCTGTTCTTATGTGTTAAGGTTTATTTCCTTTGTGTGAGAAGTGTATTGGAAGTGGTTTAGGGTTATAAGAGACCTCTAGTACTTAGTCGACCTTAAAACTTTCCTAGCGACTATGTTTTTTGCATTAGTTCATGCAAGGGTCAACTTCATATAATCATATCTCTATGAATAAATTTAATTACATGTCCCTTTACCTATCAAATTAAAGGACTATGAATCATCTTTCCAACGTTACCAAGTTTGCCTCATTTGGAGTTTGGAGTGAAAGGTTATGACCATTTTACCAGAGACTACTAGAATAGAGTTTTCAAAGTCAGTTTCTACGGATATGATCTACTGGTCGTAGATCGAAGCACGTCCCATACTGTTCATCCATGGAAAAAAGTCCTGAAACTTATTTTTCGGATCCAATTCTTACGGATCCATCTACAGTCCGTAGAAGCATCTATGGGCCATTATTCGGGCCCGTATAATGAAGTTTTGGATCCTATTTTTGGGCATGAATTCCATGGATGGGATCTACGATCGATAGATCAAACAACATACCGTAGATGACCTTGGGAAGGTTTTTTGTAGCTTTTTAATTGAGTTTTCTTTTGTCTTTTCCCACTTTTCCAATGTCTAAGCCACAATATTATGCATATTCAAAAAGGTTTTTCATGCTCAAGACTCAGTTCCTACACTCTTAACTCCCTAAATTTAGAAAATACCATAAGCAAGACAAAAGCTAGGGTTTCAAGTCCGTCAAGCAATTTCTTCTTTCAACTCTCAATCTTTCAGGGATGTAAGACTTCAATGAGAGTATTCCTTCACTCTCATGCCTAAAGTATTTTGATTTTCAAGAATTCTTCAAGATTGTTAGAAGCAAATCTAGGGCTATTTTATGAAGTTATGATATTCTTCATTATTCATGTTTTCATCATTTCACTTTGATTGTAAAAACTTTATTGTACTGATTTAGCATGATTTCCAAGGTTCCTGAAAAAATTATGACTTTTAAGCATTAAGACTAGCATGATAAGAATTTCAACCTAGATTTAAGTTACTTTAGATATTTCTTTTCAGCTTAGTTTCATGGATGATTCAAACTGATAAATGGTTTTCATACTTATGAGCATTATACAAATATATGTTATTTTGGGAGGACTATTTAGTATAGAGAGGATACGGGTTTAGAAAAACCAAGTCCCACAACTACGTGCCACCGTAGTATTATGTTTTATCGCCTTGTCGGTTGACCTTTTAGCCCTGAGAGGCTCAGACTACTGGATCCATGTAGATATGATATGGTCCTATACTCTGGCAAGGTACATGGAAGCTCTCCCAACTAGGTTAGCTGTTGGATATCATGAGCTCACGTGGTGTATGTCGGTTATAAGAAACTCCCTAGTTTGTGCATTTTTCTTACGATATGCTCTTAACTCTATTTGATTCACTTTAAGCATGTTACTTACAAATAAGATTATGCAAGACTATTGAAATATACTCATCTCTATATATGCTTTGGAAGGAAGATTGTTAATGGTTTTTAGACATGAACTCCAACTATTTTCTCTTTAACTCTTCCACTATGTATATGATTTGGGGAACCTTATTTTACTATCTTTGTTATTCCATTTTACGATTATGCTAGTGCCCCTTACTTACTTATTACATTCCACATACTGATGCATACTTTTCTCTATGCTGCATCATTTTATAATGTAGATTTTGGCGCATGTACTTAGACTCGTGGCTAGTGAGGTTGCAGCAGCTCCAACTACCAGTTGGTGAGTCCTCCTCATTCGGGGACTTTCTATATTAGTTGTTAGTCAAAGTTTAGTTCTTTCTTTTTTTATTTGGTTTAAGGTAACTACGGGCCATGTCTCGTGAAACTTATTTCCTTTGTTGTAAATGTTAGAGGCTTATTTCAGACATTAGTTGTTCAGTCCTCATGGATTTCTTGATTTCCATATTAATAATTATTAAGTATATGTTTCGACTTCTGCATTAGTTTCATATGATATGCTTTGGTATGTTATGCCAATGGTTAGCTTGGGTCCACTCATGGTTTCGAGTACCGTGTCTCTGTTCGGGTGTAGAGTTGGGTTATGAAAAACTTGATATCAGAGTTCTAGGTTCAAGCGTCCTATGATGTCTAAAAAGCCACATATAATAGAGTCCTTTTTATGGGTGTGAAGCGTGCCACACTTATAAGGAGAAGGCTACAAGATTTTTTGGAAATAATTTCCTTCTTTCTTAATCTTGTTCGTGCGATAGAGTTATACTCTATTTATTTTCTCTAATTCATGCTAATGCATATTTCAGATCATGCCTCCAAGAATATATTTCGGTCTTTGATGCAAACTAAGAACAAAGAAAGTTCCTCTAGAAGGAATGAAAATCCTCAGGAACCACTAGTGCTAATTGGACCAAGAAGTCCCAATGCACCTTCTATACAACCACCTCATGTTGATGTCACTAATGGTGAATTTCGTAATGCTATCCAGATGTTGGCTCAGGCTATGTTAGCTTAGGTTGACTGTCAAAGAGTAGGATTGGCATACAGTCCAGATGTTCTAGACACTTCCTGAGTACGTGAGTTTCTTAGGATGAATCCACCAGAGTTTACTGGGTTAAAGCTTAATGAGGATCTGGAAGGTTTTATGGATGAAGGTCAGAAGATATCCATGTGATGCATATTGGCAATACAAAAAATGTTGAGATTTCCTCTTATCAACTTAAGGATGTTGCAAGAATTTGGTTTGATCATTGGAAGCATATTAGAGGTGGAGATGCACCACCTCCAGGTTGGACTACTTTTGAGAATGCTTTCATGGGGAGTTTCTTTCCTCGAGAGCTAAGGGAGGCTAAGATGACGGAGCTCCTCAATCTGAAACATGAATCTATGAGCATACATGAGTACAACAGTAAGTTCACATAGTTGTCTCGTTATGCTCTAGAGATGGTGGTAGATATAAGCAACCAGATGAGTTTATTTGTATATGGACTCTCCCATCTCTCAAAAAAACAAAGTAGGATGACGATGTAAATCAAGGACATGGACATTGGCTGACTGATGATTTATGTGCAACAATTCAAGGAAAATAAATTGAATGATACGAAAGAGTTTCAAAATAAGAGAGCCAAGACATCAAACCATGAGTTTGGCAAGAAGATAACTGGAAATGGGAATTGATCATCCTACTAGCAGAGGTCCTCTAAACCGGCCCCATCTTCATCCAATGCACCCGCACCCAGACCTAGAAATGATCACAAAGGAAGTGAGTATGGTTCCCAGTCGCAGAGTAGTGTTGCCAAGGGGTACACAACTTATTCAGGGTTGCAGCAAGTGCGGTAAGAATCATTCCAAATAATGTCTATGGTAAAGATGGGTGTTACGAATGTGGCCAATTAGGTCACAGACTCAAGGATTTCCCGTCAGCAAGGCAAGGCAATGGAGGTGACAGACCCAGACTACTATATCATCAGCGGGTCGGAACTTTCAGAAAGGGACCACTTCTGGTACAAATGGTAGTCGAAACTGCTTCTATGCTTTGTCTTATCATTAGGACCAGGAGAACTCTCCCGATGTTGTTACCGGTACGTTAAAAGTTTTCTCCATTGATGTTTATGCTTTGTTAGAACCTTGTGCTACCTTGTCATTTGTGACTCCGTATGCTATTGTGAAGTTTGGTTTCAGTCCTGAACAACTCCTAGAACCCTAATTCTGTTTCTACTCCCGTCGAAGAGTCAGTTTTGGCTAAAGGAATTTATAGGAATTACACTATCTTATTCCTTCATAAAAGAACTATTGTTGATCTAGTAGAGTTAGATATGGTAGATTTTGAAGTTAATCAAGGCATAGACTGGTTACATTCGTGCTATGTGATAACACTCAAATCACCCTTCAAAACCAATTGAATGAGAGAGCGGTAGTCGTCAATAAAAATACCCAAGTAAGAGTTGGGTCGAATCCCACAAGGAACAATGTAACGACAATTAAAAAGATAAAGGCTAACTAGATACTAGCTTGAATCTAAACATACAAAATACAAAAATATCAAATAAGAGGAAATTTTTCTAATTGAACTACGAACGAGGCCAAGATGATATCAAACAAGGAATGTATGTGAATTGGGAAAAATTGAAATTAAATTACCACTCAACGATCCATAGCAATTCAATCCAAGATCATTCACTAATCGGTAGGCTAGGTCATCTTCAATTACGCTAATTATCTTTCTATCTCAAAGTGTTTTATTACAATATCTCCTTTAGATCTCAATCACATAAATACAAAATAACCGACTACCTTAAATTAGAACTCTCTTTAAAGGAATCCTTGCACCCATCAATGAAACCTTAAACTTTAATCTTTCGATCTCAAATTCAAGATTCAAAGTCAATGCGATTATCAATCTAATTCTCCACTCCAATCAATATCTTTCGAGCATCAATCGGAGATCGGAAGCTAAGATTGAGCGTGCACTCTCAACCTATAAATTCAAACATGAAAACTAGAGTGAACCTTTTTCATGAAATCAAGCATGGAAACAAGGAACTACAAAAGCAATAGAGCAATTAATCAAACACCCAAATAACTTTGTCTATTTCTAGCACAAAAGCCCTAATTTCATACAAATCATCACAACGACATTTCTAGCAATTAAGAACAAGGAAATGAAGAAAGGGTAAAAGATATTACTTAAACAGAACATAATCTTCAAATCCACAACTGAAATGTGAGGCAACTCGCCTTCAATGTCTCAACCCCTAAATCAAGAACACTTAGAGATCTACTTTTTGATTTTTTTTTCTCTAGAATGTTCTCTATCTAACAATTCTTGGATGATCCATCATTGCCCAACTCTAACTCTATTTTCTGAATTTGGGTCCAAAGCTTTAGAATTTCCCATTCTTCCCCTGTCTTAAAATCCAGGCTTCGCAAATGCGGTAGGAGGCTGGCAAAAGTGACCTTCACAAAAGAGAACTGAAGTTCTCTTACGCGACCTCCGCCCTTTTGGCCTAGTTCACGAAAGCGAGCCCCATGTCCTCACTTAAGCAGACATTTGACTTCGTTGACTGGTTTGCTTAAGTGACCAGTGCTCCGCAGGTGCTATTTGCTCTTTTTCAGCTTCAGTTCCAATTTTGATCAACATTTTCTTTCCCAACATCAACACACCTGAAATAACATAATTCAACGCATAATTAGCCTCCTTCTCTAGTTTGTGTTCCACAAAATCATAAGAAAATATCTCTAAATGAGTACCAATTCACCACTCATCAGCGCCCCCTACTTAAAACTTTGCTTGTCCTCAAGAAAAACAAAAAATCAAATTAAAGCACAAGAGGCACTCAATTTAAGCACAACACTCTTTCATTTTTGCAAAGAATCATGGTAATGTCTTTGGTTGGTACTAATAATTAGCAAGCACACAAGTGATTTTCAATTCAAGCAACTCCCTCAAACTCAAACCATATTTCAAAACTCAATGAGCTCTAAGAATGATCAAGTGACAACAAGAATTCTTAATAAGTGACTCACAACTACTAGTAGTCTAACAACTTCCCTTGACTCAATTTTGGAATCTATACCAACCCGTCCTAGCATTCATGCCCTCACAAAAAAAGAAGTGTCCCACAACACAAAGGACAACAATACAAGCACTCACACTCAAAACGAATCATCTCATGCACACAAATGCCACACCATAGGCTTGCCCATATTTTCAAACAACATTGGCTCAATTTCGTTTAGTTGGAGATCTCAAAGGATTTTGTTAATCTTGTAATTTAGGCTTAGGGTAGGTTAGCATATTATTTAGGTACATGTGACTACACCCTCCTTGAACACTACACAACAACTTTTCCACTTTTCCTCACTTTTCAACTCAATGCACACTTCACATCATTTTCTTATTTTTCTTTCAAGATGCCCCACTTGCAACCATTTTAAACTTTTTGGATGATTCAAATCTCACATTTATTCAAAATCCCTTTTCTTTCTTTTTCACAACCCTTTCTTTCTTTGAGACTTCTCCTTCATTCTAAAACTCTCTTATTTTATTTTATTTTTTTATCAAGACCTCATGTGGAAAGCATCATCTATTCTCTTCCCATAACACCCCCAACTTAGGATTTTAGCCTCAACTGTCACAATTCTAGAGTTCAAGGAGAGAAAGGGTACAAAAGAAGGTTACTTTTGAAAAAGGCTCAAGGTTTGTAATGTGGTTGCCTATAAAAGGATAAGGCTCAAAGGGGACAACTAAGGGGTATATTTATTGCAAATGGTGGATCTTTAGACTAAGTGGACTTCAAGGACAATAAAAGAAAGCCTAAGATCATTTCTCCAACCAACTCAATCAAGACCAACATTTTAAGACCAAACAGGAAAGTTCTAGTTTACACAAGTGAACACAAGGCATTATTCACAAAGACTACCCCCACATGACATGAAGCAATTTAAGACAACTTAATTTCACTTCCTAGTCAAGAACAAATGAGTCATTTTACAATCACCACCTACTAATTTGGAGTCACAAAAAGAGTCAACCCATTGTCACAAAATCATTCGCTTTCACAAAAGTTTTGGATGGGTGCTCATTTCACTATTCATAAGGCTTGACTAAATCTATTAGTACCAAACAAGTCACTACCTCATATTAAAGCACTACCAATCCAACAAAACTCAACAAAATGATGATTTCCCCTTAAGAATGACATCACATGATCTATCATTGGGACAATTTAGGCCTTTTTATTGAGCTTTTGTAATGGTTTCCAAATTCACAAGCTACGGGTACTCAGACTTCCCCAACTTCAGGGAGTCAAGAGTGAAATGCAATCATCACACTTTATTACTACAAAACATAAACTATTAACATATACTAATATAATAAAAAAAGCATAATAAAATGACTAATCCACACAATACTCCAAAATAATAAATGAAAAAACAACAATCAAATATGCTAATCAAAACAAGATAACACAACCCAAAATGGGTTCACCCCCAACTAATAATGATGTTGTGTCCTCACAACAAAACCATAATACTCAAAAGAGAATACTCTGGGTTCCCTAGGTTGCCTGAATGCTCTCCATCAGTCTCGGTGACCTCACTATCCTTGTCACGACCCAAAGCTACCCTCAGGGCGTAAACATGGGACCTAGGATCACGAGTGACCCCAAGCTAACCCTGAGCTAGCATATCATAAGAAAACTGAATATATATACGAAAAGATAACTAATGCGGAAGCTAAATCATGAGATAACTATAATGATGGGGAATACCCAATACTGTCTGAATATAAAGAAACTATGAGTTTAATAAGAACTGAAAGATCAAACTCACATCTAAAACTGAATCTAACTATGTCTGAATATAAGCCTCTAACTGACTAGAGATGCTGGGACATGCCCCCAGCTAACTCTAGCAAAACTAAAACTAAAAAGGGAAGACTGAATAAAAACATGTAAATCGTCCTCAAAGAATGAGGACTCACCACTGATACTGCTGAACTGGAGATCGGGAACCGATTTATGCGTGATCTGATTGCTGAGGACCTGAAACTACATCACGAGAAGATGTAGCGCAGAGTATGCGTCAATACTTGAAAGGTACTGAGCATGCATGATAGGATAAAACTAAACAATATACACATAACTAAATAAAGCATACTGATCAAGGATATAATCTGAACATGATGGAAATACTGAAATATACTGAATACTGAGCTAACTGAATGCAATGACCAAGTATATAACATGCTGAAACTGAATACTGTAATGTAACTGGGAACCTGGTCAAATGCACTAGAATCTGACTGTGGGAGCTACTAATAATTGACATAAAACCACTTGAGCTAAACATGGAGTCCGATGTATACGCCCCATCGAGAGGACCCAATATACCTTGCCAAGGGTATAGAGGCATGAATGGCGTGATCACTAAATGTAATTCCCACATAGGGGACTTATAAACCTACGGGGGAACATAGTTCTGGGACTGTTCGGGTACGCTGAACCCTAGTCCACTCGGTCTAAGCCTACTCCCAACTAGAAATATGAACAATGTAACATAATTGACTTATACTGGATAGCTCATCATTCTGACATGCTAACTGAGAATGTGACATTTATAACTGACAATGAGACATTCAAAATCTGAGGCATGTATATCTGTTTAAACTGACCTAGCTAGTGTAATTCATGAACTAAACAAATCTACACCGCTAGAGTTCTGAATTTCATGCAAGGAAATAAGAAACAATATGATAATCTGATTTGGATCATTCTAACAGCTAAAACCCAACAATTTCTACTTTCAAGAAAAACCCTAGGTCTAGATAATATGAAGGGAATCAAGATTCTGACTGTAATCTAGGGACCTACCGGGTGAAAGGAATCCACTAGTGAAATCCCACATACTTTGTGATGAATTTCACGGAGAAATCTTTCGATTTTGGGGGTGGAACAGATGAAACCTTGCTGCGTTCTTGGACTAGGGATGCTCGACTGCTTTCTCCTCTTTTTGTTCTAAATGGATGAATTTTGGAGAATGAATTTACTAGGGTAGGTTCTAATTTAGTTTCTAGGCTAAGACTGACCAAAACTACGTAGTTTAGGGGTTAAACGACGTAGTTTAGGGGTCCAACACATAGGGAAAAGACCAAACGACCCCTGACTTAAAAGCTGTCGGGGCCAACCGACGGACTGACCGACGGTCCGTGGACTGACCCACGGTCCATCCTGTCAACCGTCGACTGGCTTTAGAGAGGGGCTGCTGAAGGGTCTGATCCACGGACCAGGACCACGGCCCGTGGTCTGACCTACGGTCTGTGAGTCCGGCCGTGGGTCGACCTTTAGACATTTTTCTGGACTTTTTCTGGGGAGGGCTGCAGGTGGCCATCCACGGACCCCACTATGGTCCGTGGGTCACCCTACGATCCATGGGTGGTTCCTGTCGGTGGCACCTGCAACTTCTGATTTCTGCTATCTGGTCTGTCTAGGATACGAGGTGTTACATTATCTCCCCCTTGGGAACATTCGTCCTCGAATGAAGTTTAAACTAGCTGGATATGGAGGGAAAGAGCTACAAACCCTACCACTAAATACTGGAAACTAAAATCTGACTGAACTAAGTACCAAGAACATGCAAATACGCTGAAAATACAAGTATAGCTGAAGGAAAATGACACTAAGACTGAATCTATGCATGAATGACTGAAAAACTGGAGAGGAACTATTACCTCAAGCTGGAATGGAATTGGAAGGAAAGAGATGAGGATACTTGGCCTTCATGGCTGCTTCTGCTTCCCAAGTAGCTCCCTCTACGGACTGACTCCTCCACAACACCTTAACTGAAGTGACTTCTTTGTTTCTCAACCTTCGAACCTGACGATCAAGAATTTCAATCGGCTCCTCTTCATAAGTGAGACTATCCTTCACAACCACACTCTCTAATGGCACTATAGATGCTGTATCACCTACACACTTCTTCAACAAGGAAATGTGAAATATCGGATGGACTGTTGCTAGTCTTGCTGGCAACTCTAACTCATAAGCCACTTTACCAACCTTTTTCAAGATCTTGTAAGGGCCTACATATCTAGGACTGAGCTTCCATTTCTTGCCAAACCTCATCACCCCCTTCATAGGTGACACCTTCAGGAAAACCCAATCATCAATTTGGAACTCCAAGTCCCTTCTCCTTACAGCTGCATAGGACTTCTGATGACTCTGAGCTTTCTTAAGTCTATCTCTGATGAGCTGAAATTTCTCCATAGCCTGATGAACCGAGTCTGGCCTTATCAAGACTGCTTCACCTACCTCAAATCAACCAACTGGAGATCTACATATACGCCCATACAATGCCTCATAAGGGGCCATCTGAATACTGGAATGGTAGCTATTATTGTAGGTGAACTCTATAAGAGGAAGGTGATCATCCCAACTGCCCTTGAAATCGATCACACAAGCTCTCAACATGTCCTCTAAAGTTTGAATGGTACGCTCTGCATGTCCATCCATCTGTGGATGAAATGCTGTGCTAAGATTAACTTGAGTACCAAGACCTTTCTAAAATGACTTCCAGAAATGAGAGGTAAACTGAGGACCTCTATATGAGATGATATACAAAGGAACCCCATGCAACCTCACCATCTCATTAATGTAAAGCTTGGCGTAGTCGTCCGCCGAATCTTTAGTCTTGACATCCAAAAAGTGAGCGGACTTAGTAACTCTGTCTACTATACCCAAATGGAATCATGTTGTCTGCAAGTACGAGATAAACCTGTAATGAAGTCCATGTTGATCACTTCCCATTTCCATGTAGGAATGTTAATCTCTTGAGTTATACCTCCTGGTTTATGATGTTCTACCTTCACCTGCTGATAATTCGGGCACTTAGCCACAAAATCTGCTATATCTCTCTTCATGCCATTCCACCAAAAGACTTCCCGCAGATCACAATACATCTTAGTGGCACTTGGATGAATAGAATACCTGGATTTATGGGCTTCTGTAAGGATATGCTATCTCAACTCATCCACCTTAGGAACACATAAACGAACCTGGTAGCGAAGCATACCATCTCTCCCTTGGGAGAAAACCTCAACTGTTTGCTGGTGAACTGTACCTTTCAACTGAAGTAGTATAAGGTCACTGTCTTCTTTCTCCTTAACCTCTGCTACCAATAAAGATTCTGACCCATTCTGAACTGTTACACCAACATATGAGATGTTCATAAGGCAAACTCCTAGGCGAGCAAGCCGGTGAACATCCTTCACTAATTCCTTCCTTTCTTCCTCAACATGCGCTACGCTACCCATAGATAGTCTGCTATGAGTATCAGCTACAACATTGGCCTTACCAGGATGGTAAAGAACATTCATATCATAGTCCTTGAGGAATTCTAGCCATCTCCTCTGACGAAGATTCAACTCTTTCTGGGTTAACACATACTGGAGGCTCTTATGGTCTGTGAACACATCTACGTGAACTCCATACAAGTAATGTCTCCAAATCTTTAGGGTAAACACCATAGCTGCAAGCTCGAGGTCATGAGTCGGGTAGTTCTTCTCATGCACCTTAAGATGTCTACAAGCATAAGCTATAACCTTACCTCGCTGCATCAACATGCAACCTAGGCCGACTCTGGATAGATCACAATAGATCACATAACCGTCTGAACCCTCTGGTAGAGTCAAAACAGGAGCTGTAGTCAACCTAGTTTTCAACTCTGCGAAGCTCTTCTCATACTCATCTGACCACTGGAACTTAACCTTCTTCTGAATTAACTTAGTCATGAGAGAAGCTATGGATGAAAATCCTTCCACGAACCTTCTGTAATAACCAACCAAACCCAAGAAACTCCTAATATCTGTAGGAGAGGTGGGCTTGGGCCATTTCTTCACTGCCTCAATCTTCTGAGAATCCACTCGGATCCCTTCGCTAGACAATATATGACCAAGGAAAGCAACATATTGCAACCAAAACTCACATTTGCTAAACTTGGCGAATATCTGGTGATCTTTGAGAGTTTGAAGGACAACCCTCAAATGAGTTACATGTTCTTCCTCATTCCTAGAGTAAATAAGAATATCATCAATAAAGACGATAACAAACAAGTCCAAATACTGCTTGAATACTCTGTTCATTAAATCCATGAAAGCTGGAGGAACATTGGTTAGTCAAAATGACATAACTACAAATTCATAATGACCATATCGAGTTCTGAAGGCTATTTTCGTGATATCACTATCTCTGAATCTGAGCTGATGATAACCAGATTTGAGGTCTATTTTTAAAAATGACTAGCACTCTGAAGTTGGTCGAACAAGTCATCAATCCTGGGAATATGGTACTTATTCTTAATTGTGACTTTGTTCAACTGCCGATAGTCAATGCACATCATGAGATAGCCATCTTTCTTTATCACGAATAACACTCGAGCACCCCATGGCAAAATACTAGGTCTGATGAAGCCCTTATCTAGAAGGTCTTTCAACTGCTCTTTCAATTCCTTAAGCTTAGTTGGAGCCATTCTGTAAGGAGGAATAGAAATAGGATGGGTATCTGGAAGGAGATCAATTCCGAAGTCTATTTCCCTTTCGGGAGGAATTGCGGGAAGATCTTCTGGAAACACTTCTGGAAACTCACTGACTACATGAACTGACTCAAGAGTTGGGGTTTCAGAGCTGGAATCCTTAACCCGAACTAAATGATAGATATACCCCTTGGAAATCATATTTTTGGCCTTAAGATAAGAAATGAATCGACCCATAGGCACTGAGCTACTACCCTTTCCATTCTAAGACTAGTTCGCTTGGAAACTGAAACCGAACAACCCTGTTCTACAATCGACTGAGGCATAAAAGGAATGTAACCAATCCATGCCTAAAATGATATCAAAGTCTACCATTTCTAACTCTACAAGATCTGTTGAGGTGAATTTCTGAGAGACTGAGACAGGGCAATTTCTGTATACCCTTCTAGCTATAACTGGGTCACCTACTAGAGTAGAGACTGAAAAGGGTTCTAAAAGAGTTTCTGGACTGACACCGAAGTTCACTGCTATATAAAGAGTTACAAAGGAAAGAGTATCCCCTGGATCTAAAAAAGCATAAACACTCAAATGAATGACTCGTAACGTTACAGTGACAACCTCAGGAGAATCTTCCTGGTCCTGGCGAGCCTGAAGAGCATACAACCTGTTCTGGCGCTGACCGCCACCTGTACTAGATGAAGTACCCTGCTGAGTTGGGCGACCTGCTGGTGCTGCTGGAGCTGTAGACTAAGCCCTACTATTGTTACCTCCTTGCCCCTGTTTGGTAGAAGGACAATCCCTCAACCTATGGCCAAACTTACCACATCCAAAACACCCTTCTTTCCCTGCAAGACGCTCGCACGGATGGTTCTTGCTACATTTTGGACAAGTTGGGTAGGTTCTGCTACCTGAAACACTCCCATGAGACTTAGAGCCTGGTGCCCTAATTTTTTGATGCTGTCGAAACCTGGGGGATCGAGCACTATCTGATGAAGGTGCTGGAGCTGAAGATTTCTGCTGAAACAGTGAGCGATTTCCGCCACCTGATTTTTGCTAAGAGTACTCATAGTTACCTGTCCTAGCTTTCTTGTTGTCTTTAGCCATTTCCCTAAGCTTATCTCCTTCACCCTGCTGATCATGAGTCATGAGCCTAGAGATATTCATTTCCTCTAACAACATAACATTTCTGCACTCTGTTTTTACCAAACCGGACACTCCATACAGAAACTTACTCATCTGTGCCGTCGAATCAGCAACCATATGAGGAGCATACCTGGAGAGTTGGGTGAATTTGAGTCCGTACTCTTGGACTGACATTGTACCTTGCCTCCAATTCATGAATTCCTGAGCCTTAGCCTCCCCCAACTCTCTTGGAAAGAACCTATCCAGAAAAGCTTCAGTAAAGCATTCTTAAGTCACAGGAGCTGCATCAGAACCCCTGTTTTCCTTCCATTGAGTGAACCACATGTGAGCTATATCCTTGAGCTATCATTCTAGTTACCTGCATCACTCCAAAGATCTTCTTAACCTCATCGATAAAATTCTGTGGGTTCTCACCAACCTGTGACCCTAGAAACTCTAGTGGATTCATCCTAATGAAATCACGAACCCTGGCTGCAGCTGACCCAATATTAGCATTGGGAGGAACTGGGGCCTACTGATTATTCTGGTTAGTCACACTCTGAGCCAAAAGCTGAATCACATTCTGAAACTCTTCATTCGAAACCTCTTGATCTGGGACTGGAGGAGCTGCGTTAGCATTCCTGGCATTAGCTCTACGAGGAGGCATGATCTGAAACGCATAACGATGAGTTAGAAGTAGATCATACCCACACACGATAAGAATAACAAGAAAGTGAAGTTTTCCTCTAACACTTCGTAGCCTCCTTCTCATTAGATGTGATTCACTTCACACCCATAAAAATGACTCTACTTAGTGCGGCTTTTGAGACATTCTAGGACTCTTGAACCTAATGCTCTAATACCAAGTTTTTCATGACCCGAAGCTACCCCTAGGGCGTAAACATGGGACCTAGGATCACGACTAACCCCAAGCTAACCCTGAGCTGTCATATCATAAGAAAACTGAATATATCTACGAAACGATAACTAATGCGAAAGATAAATCATGAGATAACTGAAATGATGGGGAATACCCAATACTGTCTGAATATAAAGAAACTATGAGTTTAATAACAACTGAAAGATCAAACTCACATCTAAAACTGAATCTAACTATGTCTGAATATAAGCCTCTAATTGACTAGAGATGCTGGGACATGCCGGTAGCTAACTCTAGCAAAACTGAAACTAAAAAGGGAAGACTGAATAGAAAACATGTAAATCATCCTCAAAGCATGAGGACTCACCACTGATACAGCTGAACTGGAGATCGGGAACCGATATATGCGTGATCTGATTGTTGAGGAACTGAACCTACATCACGAGAAGATGTAACACAGAGTATGCGTCAGTACTTGAAAAGTATTGAGCATGCAGGATAGGATAAACCTGAATAATATACACATAACTTAATAAAGCATACTGATCAATGATATAATCTGAACATGATGGAAATACTGAAATATACTGAATACTGAGCTAACTGAATGCAATGACCAAGTACATAACATGCTGAAACTGAATACTGAAATGTAACTGGGAACCTGGTCAAATGCACTAGAATCTGACTGTGGGAGCTACAAATAATCGACATAAAACCACGTGAGCTAAACGTGGAGTTCGATGTATACGCCCCATCGATATGACCCAATATACCTTGCCAAGGGTATAGAGGCATGACTGGCGTGATCACTAAATGTAATGCCCACAGAGGGAACTTATAAACCTACGGGGGCCCGTAGTTCTGGGACTCTTTGGGTACACTGAACCCTATTCCACTCGGCCTAAGCCTACTCCCAACTAGAAATATGAACAATGTAACCTAATTGAATTATACTGGATAGCTCATCATTCTGACATGCTAACTGAGAATGCGACATTTATAACTGACAATGAGACATTCGAAATCTGAGGCATGTATATCTGTTTAAACTGACCTAGCTAGTGTAATTCATGAACTAAACGAATCTACACAACTAGGGTTCTGAATTTCATGCAAGGAACTAAGCAACAATATGATAATCTTATTTGGATCATTTTAACAGCTAAAACCCAACAATTTCTACATTCAAGAAAAAACCTAAGTCTAGATAATATGAAGGGAATCAAGATTCTGACTAAAATCTAGGGACATAATGGGTGAAAGGAACCCACTAGTGAAATCCCACATACTTGGTGACGAATTTCACGGAGAAATCTTTTGATTTCGGGGCTGGAACAGATGAAACCTTGTTGCGTTCTTGGACTAGGGCTACTCGACTGCTTTCTCCTCTTTTCATTCTAATTGGATGAATTTTGGAGAATGAATTTACTAGGGTAGGTTCTAATTTAGTTTCTAGGCTAAGACTGTCCAAAACTACGTAGTTTAGGGGTTAAAAGATGTAGTTTAG
Source organism: Solanum etuberosum (assembly GCA_029582245.1). NCBI lineage: Eukaryota > Viridiplantae > Streptophyta > Magnoliopsida > Solanales > Solanaceae > Solanum > Solanum etuberosum. Next base: position 52,489 of record JAJONR010000889.1, read on the forward strand.
GGGTCCAACGCATAGGGAAAAGACAAAATGACCCCTGACTTAAAAGCTGTCGGGGCCAACCGACGGACTGACCGACGGTCCGTGGACTGACCCACGGTCCGTCTTGCAACCGTCGACTGTCTATAGAGAGAGGCTTCTGAGGGATATGATCCACGGACCAGGACAACGGTCCGTTTTCTAACCTACGGCTGTGGGTTCGGCCGTGGGTCAACCCTTAGACATTTTTCTGGACTGTTTCTGGGGAGGGCTGCAGGTGGCCATCCACGGACCCCACCTACGGTTTATGGGTCACCCTACGGTCCGTGGGTGGTACCCGTCGGTGGCACCTGAAACTTCTGATTTTTGCAATCTGGTCTGTCTAGGATACGGGGTGTTACAATCCTCATCTCCATCATCATCATTCCATGTGACCGACTAATCTCCATCTTTGTCTGGAGTAGAAGTCAGGAGTGGCTCATTTGCCTTCAACACTTTCTAAAGGCCTTTTACACCTTTCCACATCTGAGTGAAGAACTTGTCTCGACTCTTCTCCCGCTTCTTCATTTTACCGTGTGAGATGCTTAACTCACCATGTGACTTGGCCAAGCTAGCATAGGCCTTCTCCAAATTTGGAAGTTGAGATTTTTGCTTCCTTTGATCACTCAAGTAGGCATCAAACTCACTTAGGGGCACATAAGATCTTGGCCCCGCAGATGATTCACCTTTCCCTTGGGGTAAGCCCGTCACTATCTCCTTCACAATCCGTGGCTCACTAGATAATGACTCAAAAGGGCCCAAGACTGGGGGTCTAGGAGTATAATCATCCAGATGCACAAATTTACTGGGGTCAATCTTCCTCTTTATGATTTTCACCACCGAACCCTCACCACACATCTTAAGTGAATAGATAGGTTTTTTTGGTCCATCTAAGTGTCACCCCAAAGTATCTCTACCTTAACCCGTTTCCAAAGCTCCGTGATCAGAGATGGAACAACAAGAGAAAGGCTATCATGCATTTTGAACTCCCAGAACTCATTCATAATCAAATGACCTATAATCACCAGGACATCGTCAAGCACACAAGCCACTATCTGAGCTTGCAACACCGGAATGTTTCGAATGTTCCCACTTGGGAAAATATGGCTGCACACTGTCGACATCTATGTCCTTGCCTCGGCAGTCAGGCTTGAGCATAAAATTCCTACCTTTGTGGTGGCCCGTGGAATATTTCAGCCCGAACAAAGCTTTGAAGCCAGCCAAGCACCCGACTCACAATCTTTGTTAGTGAAGGATTTGATATCATGGTTCAGTAAACCATATACTTGATTGATTCCTTCCGACCCATAATTAACAACCTTTTCCTGGATAGTGATCAAATTTGATGCCATGTCGGACTCCATAAGGTTGGCATAAGGCTCCTGCACCCATTTCTCATTCGCCTTGCAAGGTTTAGCTGCAAAGTGTATCCAACCGGATGCCAACAACCTTTGGTGGAAAGTTGGAAGTGTTTCCTCAACTTTTTCAACCAATATGCCACTCTATGAAAGTAGATTTTTCTTCATCAAATAAACGTAATATATTTCTTCTGCCCGGAGAAAGACAAATCAATATTGTTCATTGTCGACCACCACTTCCTCCTCAAAACCAAGTTCTTGTGCCACTCTTGACTTGTGAGAATCTGTAAATCACAATACCATATGAGTGTGTGAATTATATTTTAAACAATGCTATTTCATAATTAGAAGTCAAAGAAACAGGCTGGAACTCAATTTGTAACCAAAACAAGCAAGCTGAAGTATTTCATAAAGGCAGAAAACTGCCCCAGGTATCACAAAAGTGAAGTTCAGTTTGCTTAAGCAAACATCACAGAGGCCGCTTCAGTGGAAATCACAAAAGTGAAGGGTATCGCAAAAGGGAATATCGCTTAAGCAATGGCAAGTCTGCAAACGCGAACAGTCACCCCCTTCAACGTGAACAACTAATTTTGATTTCTAGTTTTAGCATATGATTTTAACTACCATCAGTGTAAAATAAAAAACAAACAAAAAAGCAACCAATAAACTCAATCATTTCGGCATGAAAAGTTTCGAAAATCATTTTAGAGTTCATTTGGGCATTTTATCAAACACATAGTGCCCAAACTAACTTCAACAATTAGATCATGAAATGGGTACTCAAGACATCCCCAAATACTTCTAATCATTCCCACATATATGCATTTAACAATTTAGACAAAGAATTCGGCCAACAAAATCACAATTTTATCCCCCCAAGTTAGAGAAGTTACTACCCACTAACTACCCCCAACTTTCAACAAAGCAATCAAAAGTAAACAATGATTATTACCACTTTAGGAGAGTAAAAGTGAGAACAACATACCGGATTGTTTTTTCATAGTGAAGACCAAGAGGTTGGAATCATTTTGGAATAAGTGAAAAGGGAGAACAAGATGTGAGTTTTGTCCGTTTGCCTCCCTTAAAATACCTTTTGAAATGCCTTACCTTCGCTTAAGTGACATTTAGGTTCTTTTGTGACTGCGGCTTAAAGGTCGGGGTTCTCTTAAGCAAGTGCCCTCTGCTTAAGCGATGACCGCTTTTGTGAGAGGGAGTCGCTTTCGCGGACTTTGCTTAAGCGAATTCTTATTTTCTTTTGCTGACTTCGCTTAAGCTAACTCTTGTTTGCTTTTGTGGCTCCTGAGGCCATTTTTCCAAAGCTACTCACTATCCGATTGGGTGAGCTCGGGGGTCCATTGGGCGATTCACCCAGTCTCATAGGGCGAGCCTGGGCACCCAAAATGCCTCCCAAGTCATTTTCCAATGGGGTTTTAGTCCCAAACTTCATTTCCTTCAAGATTCATGCCTCCAAACCTATTTGAATTAACTCCGAAACTCCAAAATCATGAGGATTAGTAAAAAACGAAAATTTAAACCTAATATATAAACTAAAAACTCAAAATTAATCTAAGTTAACCGATGGGGTGCCTCCCATCAAGCACACAATTTAATGTCGCGGTGCGACGCCGGGTACATCACCCTTTGTGCTGCCACTTCGAGGCATGGACCAGCTCCCCAACTTGAGATCAATTTCACTCAAAAAAGCATGGAGAGTTCAAGAGAGCATCAATCGTTTCAGCTGATCTCTCCACTTTGGAAACTTGAATTTCTTACTGAACTTTGAATCATTCTTACGTTTTGGATCATTGGGCCAGAGTGAAAGATTCACTAGGCCATGTGAGCATTCATAATTCTTGGCCTTCAAGTGAGTGACACTCTCATGTTCACATGAACTAGAGTTTCCATATATGATATTTTTTTGTTTTTCTTACAACTCTAATATCATGCTACTTATTTTGGCTTCTTGGATTGTTATTGCCTTGGATTGGTTGCACAAGCTCAAGATATCTTCTATATCCACCTTCCCCTCTTCGCTTTGTTTGGTTTCAAACCATTCAACTTCGAACAAGACTTGGAACATCTCATCACACCAAGCGAGGTGCAAGTTGTGAGACTCTTCTTCGCTCTTTCGGCCATTGCATAATGAGGAGTTTTCACCCTCACAATTTCTCTCACCTCAGCCTTAAGGATAGGAAGTCCAAACTGAAGATCGACCATGCCCTAGCACCGAGCTAGGCGCCTTTTCCAAAACCTTTCTATTTCTTTAGAGAGAAGGAATAGGGCTTTCTTTCCCCAATTGAGCTTTTCCTCGACGTCCCTAAGCCTCAATTGACCTACTATATTTGATTATCTCAAAGGCCATGGGTCAGTGGTGGGCATGCCATTCCGAAAGATGTTGTGATCACAAAAAGCCATAGAAATAAAACAAAAGAAAATAAAGACAACTATTAACAATCTAGATAGATTCAAGTAAATTAGAAATTCTAAATCAATTCAATACGCCTAATTGTTCCCCGGTAGTGGTGCCATTTTTTGATAACGCTCAAATCACCCTCCAAAACCAATTCAAAGAGTGAGCGGTCGTCGTCAATAAAAGTACCCAACTAAGATTCAGGGTCGAATCCCACAAGGAACAATGTAACGACAATTAAAAGATAAAGGCTAACTAGATACTAGCTTAAATCTAAACATACACAATACACAAATATCAAATAAGAGGCAATTTTTCTAATTAAACTATGAACGCGGGCGAAGACGATATCAAGCAAGGGATGTATGGGAATTAGGAAAACTTTAGATTCAAGTAACACTCAAATTCATTTTATTTCAATCCAAGATCATTCACTAATAGGTAGGCTAGGTCATCTTCAATTACGCTAATTATATTTCGATCTCAGAGAGTTTTATTACGATATCTCTTTTATGTCTCAATCACACAAATAAAAATTAATCCACTACCTTAACTTAGACCTCTATTTAAAGGAAGCCTTGCACCCAAAAATAAATTCCTAAACTTTCATCTTTTGATCTTTAATTCAAGCTTCAAAGTCAAAATGCGATTATCAATCTAATTCTCCACTTTAATTAGTCTCTTTTGAGCATCAATCAGAGATCGGAAGCTAAGATTGAGCGTGCCATCTCAACCTATAAATTCAAACATAAAAAATAGAGTGAACCTATTTCATGAAATGTAGCATGGAAATAAGGAACTACTAAAGCGTTAGAGTAATTAATCAACCACCCAAATAGATTTGTCTATTTCTAGCACAAAAGCCCCAATTTCATACAAATCATCACACCCACATTTCTATCAATTAAGAACAAGTAAATGAAGAAAGGGTAAATGATATTACTAAATAGAAAATGATCTTTAAATCCACAACTGAAATGTGAGGCAACTTGCCTTCAATGTATCAACCCCTAAATCAAGAACACTTAGAGATCTACTTTTTGAATGTGTTTTTTTTCTCTAGAATGTTCTCTCTCTAATAATTTTTTGATGATCCATCATTGCCCAACTCTAACCCTATTTTCTAAATTTGGGTCCAAAGCTTGAAAATTTCCCATTCTGCCCCCGTCTTAAAAGGTGGGCTTCGCAAAAGCGGCAGGAGGCTCGCAAAAGTGACCTTCGCAAAAGTGAACTGAAAGGACCTCCAGCCTTTTGGACTAGTTCGAAAAAGAAAACCCGCATCCTCGCTTAAGCGGATAGTTGACTTCATTGACTGGTTTGTCCGATACTTGGGACTTGGGTTTCTGCCAGGTTTTGCTTTTTTCCAGCTTCGATTTCACTTTTTATCAGCATTTTCTTTCCCAACATCAAAACACCTGAAATAACAAAATTCAAAGCATAATCAGGCTCTTTCTCTATTTTGAGTGCCACAAAATTATAAGAAAAAAGCTTTAAATGAGTGCAAATTCACCACTCATCACTATGCCTTAGTTGAATGCAGAACCAGAGTCATAAAGTTCCAATTTCCTAATGAGCCAGTCTTTGAGTGGAATGGTAATTCTACCTTACCTAAGGTCATTATATTTCTTATCTTAAGGCCAGAAAGATAATCTCTAAGGGTTATATCTAACATATAATTCAGGTCAAGGATTTTAATCTCACGACCCCATCACTTCCATCTATTCCTGTAGTGTGCGAGTTTCTGAAAGTCTTTCCCAATGATCTTCGCATAGTTTCCCTTGATAGGGAGATAAAAGTTGGTATATATACTCTTCCTGATACGTAGCCTATTTCTATTCTCTGTAAAGAATAGCAGGAATAGCTGATAGACCTTCTAGATTAGGAATTCATTAGACCCAGTGTTTACCCTTGGGGTGCTCCAGTATTTTTTGTACATAAGAAAGATGGCTCTCTCATAATGTGTATTGACTACCATCAATTGAACAAGGTCACCATTAAGAATAAGTATCCCCTTCAAGGAGCTACTTACTTCTCTAAGATTGACCTCAGATTCGGCTACCACCACCTAAAGGTTAGAGAGTTTGATATTCAAAAGACATCTTTCTGAACTTGGTATGGTCACTATGAGTTTCTCATTATGTCATTTGGACTAACCAATGATCTTGCAACTTTTATGGATCTCATGATCATGGTATTCAAGAACTACCTCAACATGTTTGTTATTATGTTCATAGAAAACATCCCGATCTACTCCCATAGTGAAGAGGAACATACTAGTCACCTCAGAATTATTCTTCAGACTATCAAGGATAAACAATTGTTTGCTAAATTCTCTAAGAGTGAGTTCTGGTTGAGGTTAGTACCATTTCTGGGCCATGTTATTTCCAGTGAGAGCATCTGAGTTAATGATTAGAAGATTGAAGCAGTGAAGAACTAGCCTAGGCCCACCACTCCAACTAACATTAGGAGCTTCTTGGGTCTAGCTAGTTACTATAGAAGGTTTTTTGAGGGTTTCTCATTTGTTTCTACCCCATTGACCAGACTGACCCAAAAAGGTCAAATTTCAGTAGTCTGAGAGTTGTGAGAAGAGATTTCAAGACGTAAAGACTTGATTTACTTCGGCTCTGGTGTTGACCTTGCCAGGTGGTACATGCAGTTTTGTAGTTTATTGCGATGCCTCTAGAGTTTTTCTTGGTTAGTTATTGATACAGAATGGAAAGGTCATTGATTATGCTTCTAGACAACTTAAGGTTCATGAGAATAAATATCCCACTTATGACTTGGAGTTGGTTGCGGTGGTGTTCACATTGAAAATTGTGTATCATTACATTTATGGTGTGCATGTTGACGTCTTCACGAATTACAAGATTCTACAATATGGTTTTTCAGTCAGAATGAGTTAAATTTTCATTAGAGGAGGTGGCTTGAGCTTCTCAAATATTATTATATGAGTGTGCTCTACCACCCAGGTAAGGCAAATGTGGTTGCTGATGCTCTTAGTAGGTTGTCTATGGGGAGTGTGGCTTATATAGAAGAATGTAAGAAGGAACTTATGAAGGAACTGCATAGACTTTCTCAATTGGAAGTTTGTCTCACAGATTCCCATGAGGGTGGTGTGGTAGTGCAGAATGGTTCTGAGTCTTCTTTGACGATTGAGGTGAAAGAGAAAGAAGATAGCGATCCCATATTACTCCAGTTGAAAGATTAAGTTCGCAAACATAAGGTGGAAATTTTCTCAATTAGGAAAATGAAATTCTTCAGTGTCAAGGGAGATTATGTGTTCCTGATGTAGATTAGTTTGAAGATCAAATTTTGATAGAGGCTCATAGTTCTAGATACTCCATTCACTCTGGTTCCACTAAAATATACCATAACGTGAGGGAAATATTTTGGTCGAGCGGTATGAAAAAGGACATTGTTGATTATGTAGAAAAGTCTTCCAACTGTCAGCAAGTGAAAGTTGAACATCTGAGGCCTAGTGGTAAGGCTCAAGATATAAGTATTCCTATGTGGAAAAGGGAGATGATTAATATGGATTTCGTAATAAATCTACCTCATACCCGCATATAGAATACTCAATTTGGGTGATTGTAGATATGATTACTAAGTCGGCTCACTTCTTGCCAGTTAAGACTTCATATACAACCGAAGATTATGCCCGTCTAATATCTGAGAGATAGTAAAGCTTCACGGGGTTCATTTGTCCATCATATTTGATAGGGGTACTTAGTTCACTTCTCATTTTTGGAATTCCTTTCAGAAAGGTTTAGGGACCCATGTAGACCTTCGTACAACTTTTCATCCACAAACTAACAGACAATATTAGTGAACCATTCAGACTCTAGAGGATATGCTGAGGGCTTGCACGATCGACTTCAAAGGTAATTGGGATGATCACCTACATCTTATTGAGTTCACTATAATAACCGTTATTATTCCAACATTCTGGGGACTATACGAGAGGATGTGTAGGTATCCTATTGGTTTGTTTGAGATGGGTGAGGATACTTTGATAGGACCATACTTAGTCCATCAAGACATTGAGAAAGTTACATTGATTAGAGAGCAGTTCAAGACTGCTAAGAGCTAGTAGAAATCTTATGCTGATGTAAGGAGAAGAGACTTAGAGATTGATGTGGATGATTGAGTTTTCTTGAAAGTTTCTCCCATGAACGGGTGATACATTTTAGTAAAAAAGGGAAGTTTAGTCCCCGATAAATGTAGGGTCTAATAGTCAGGGTCATCAGTTTCATGGCTAGTGGTTGACTACGAGGTTTCCGAGCTTCGGTGAGTCCTCATGCTTCGAGGATGGAGCTTTGTTCTTTCAGTTTTCTTTCATATTTCCAGTTTTAGACATGATGTATGGGCTAGGCCATATTTCATTCTATTGTACTAGATGGCTATTGAGACAAGTGTTTTAGACTTCCGCTTTACTTTTATAAAACTATTGAACTTGAAATGTTGTCTTTACTCCTTTTGTTCTATTTCTTATTTTATGAATGCTATGTGGCTTTTATGGGGTCTCTCGGGGTCCTATACGCCATGTTATATCTAGGGTGTACCACTTGGTCGTGACAGTCCCGACCCCACTGACTGAGATAAAACCTAAGCTGGTAGAGGTTCTACTGCTGGCTTTGAACCCCGCTCTCTAACTGGGGGTGGTTTCGCACCTGTACCAGGTAGGGGAGGTCAACCATAACCTCGAGCCGTCACGCGATGCATACGACCTATCTTGTGAAAAGTGTGAAACAAGTGAGATATCAATAAATCAATAACACACACGCTACACAAAAGTGCTACAAAAGAGAAGATTTCCTGAAGACACTGTGTAGCCTCCCAAAGATAGGATGCGAGTGTCTCCGCATTGATGTGTAAGACTCTACAAGGTATTAGCTCTATACAAGTGAGTCCAGTGAAAAAAAGGCTCTGATACGAGCTTGTCATGATCCGATTCCACAATTCATGATGACACCTACTATAACTGTAAAACCTTGAACTTTTGTTAGTTTTTAAGTTTTGGGTCAACTTCAAAGGACCATAACATTCAGCACAAGATGAGTTAGGTGACCCATGAGTATCAAATTGAAGGTCTTTGAGTCCTCTTTCCAACACTAATGAGTTTGCTAAATTCCGAGTTTGGATGAAGGAGTTATGCCCATTTGAGTGCAGCCTCTCTAGTTAAGGCATTTTTATTCATTTTAAGGAGGGGTATTTTGGTCTTATCCTTACCCCACTAGCCTAACACGTTTTACTCACTTAGTTAAGGGGTCTAATCATACTAAGTCAATTTTATTCATTCCAAAGAGTGTGGGGGTTTTAGAGAGAAGTTCAAGAGGAGAAAAAGAAGAAAGTTTCAAGAGTTCTTTCAAGCTTTGAGGATTTTCGCCAAGAACTTAGTTCTTTCAAGGTATGTATGCTATCATAGTGTTGGATTTTCTCACCCTCACACCAATCATGTGATTTTCATCCATAAATTCGCTCTTGAGGTTTGTTGATTTGAATTCTTGAGAAATTCTTGAAGTTTTAGCTTCATTCTTTAACAATGGAGTCTTGTTGAGTTCTTGAGGGAGGGTCTTGCGAATGAGTGTTGTTCTTGATGGATTTGAGTTGTTTTTCGATTAATTTTGTTGTATTTATGAATCCAAACGAGTTTGGGAGGAAATCATTCGATTCTAGATGAGTTAGGCCTTGAATTGAGCAAGAAAAGTTCATCAAAAATCTGGTAGGGGGTGGGGCGCCGCGCCAGCAGTGCGTCAAAACTACTGTTTGTCCAAACTACTGTTCAGTAGTTTGGGGCCTGGCGCACCGTGGTAGTTTGAGCCCTGACGCCCTGTGCAAGCAGTACGTGAGGGTCATCAAGCCCCTTTCTTCTCCGTTCTTCATCCCATATGAGTTCTTTCAAGTCGTGTCTTCGCTCTCTTCTCAATACTAACTATCAAAATCTTCATTAATCCTTGAGAGATCCTATATATCCTAATCATAACTCTTAAATCTTCATTTCAAATTAATGTAAAGATTAAGAGTAAAGTTCGAGCAACCTTTTTGAGTCATTTTGACAAGTCTTTTACAATCTTCCAAAACTTGTTTTAAGACTTGAGTGAATGAGTAAGAGAATGAGGAGAGTTGAGTTTCATGTTTCAAAATGAGTATTAGAGAACTAAGTATTCCCAAGTGTAAATACTTTTACATTTAAAACCAGAGGAAACCTTGATTTCTAAATAAGTTCATGATGAGTTTTGAGCATTATCTCTTTTAAGAGAATCTTTTGAGTAATTATCTCAAATTGAAGAAGTGTTATGTTTTTTAAACATATGAGCATGAGTTATATAATATTGGGAGTAGTATTGAGCACTGATATGGGGATGAATTTAAATAATTTAAAATCCTCATAAACCATGTATGCCAACATGGGTAAAGGATCATACTTTTTAGATGATTACTTATTTCTTTTAAGCATAGCTTAGTGGATCCACTTAGTTTAGGATGTTTGATGAACCTGGGATTTTGACTCATTTAGGACTTGTTATTCATAGTATTAGTGTCCTTGATGCTTATTTTGTGATCTAAACTGATGTTTAAATGCTAATTTTCATATATGAAGGCAATAGAGCAAGGCAAGGACATTACCGGGCAAAAAGGAGTGGAAAAGATGAAAAAAGCTAAAGATATTGAAAGCTGAAAATCACCAAATCCACTCGGCGACTCACCGAGTAGCACTTGAACTCACCAAATGTTACAGCGTGCCAGCACTAAGGAAAAGACAACTTGGCGATGGAATTGGACCTTCGGCGAACCGCCGAATGGATCGGCGACAAAGACTTTGATCGCCTAAAGTTACAGGGTCTGAATGGTGAAGAGTCAAGGCAAAACGGTGATGGTAAAGAACAATTGGCGCATCGCCGATCAGGTCGGCGATGCGACTAACTCCGCCGAATGACCCCGAAGGCAAAAATCTGGGAATGTATAAATTGATATTTGAAAAAGAATTCTACAATTTTTGAAGAGTTTTTCAAAGTGTTGTTTCCAGTTCCGAGTTTTGATAATTTTTTCTTAGTTTTTGAGAGTTTTCATGTTGATTTTCAAGTTGGGTTTTTGATACTAAGCTATTTTGGAGCATTGTAAAGACTTGGATTATACTACCCAACTTATGGAGAATGTAGTTGATAATATTTTCCTACTTTTTATAATGTGTGGCTAAAAACCCCATTTTTGGGGTGTGATTATATGAGTAATTGTCTCAATTAGCTTATGGGTGTTATTAATTACTGATTTAATTGCGGTTTTGAAGTGGGTTCGATTGGTAATTGAGTTTTAACTCATGAATTGTAGTTGCAAATGCAGTTCTAGTCTAGTATTCTATGCTTGCTTGAGAAAGAGGTTTTAGAATTAAGGTTATCAATTGATGATTGTAGTGATTGGGTTATTGTGAATTCAACTCGAGAGAGTGAATCTTAATTTGATCCTACCTATCTAGCTTAAAAGAGTAGATAAATTGAGGTTTTGGGTTGTTTATAGTATGATGCTTGTTGAGGTTCAAGACAACTCACTTGATTCGTGATAGTTGATCGAGAGATGGGTAATACATTTAAAGCCTAGCCTACCCACTAAGATTTAGCGACTTTTGGTAATTCGTAATCACCCGTATAGAGAAATTGACAATTAATCAATCACATCCCGAAGTATCCCTTTCTACTTGATTACTTCCCTGTTTTTCATAGTTCTTAACTCACAAACCTTATCCCCCCATTTGACACTAGTTGTCAACCCCTTTGATTTACTTCAATGGTTTCGATAACTTCTATTCCTACAACCGGTTAGAACATGCCTTTCACTTCGTAATATAATTCTCTACCGTACCACTCCTTATGGGATCGACCCCAACTCTTCGTTGGGTTTATACTACATTGCGATCGCCTACACTTAGAATTGGATGAAGTGTAGTTGAGTGTTATCCAAAATAGCGCCGCTGCCGGGGAGTGGTTTCTAGAATTCTCTTAGTGAAGTAGAGTTGTTATCTAATCTTTTTTGTAGTTGAATCGACTTACTTTGTTTTGTGTTTGTTGTTGGATGTTTGTGAACAGGTGATGAGATGAGTGTGAATGGAAGCAGCGCGAGCCAACTTAGTCACCAAGATGACATTGGCAACTTAAATGATGTCAATGAAGCTCAACTGGGTAGCGTGGGTGCTATTCGTTTACCTCCCGTCGTGGGAAATGTTGTATTCCATATGACTAGCACGATGCTGCAACTTTTGCAAATGAAAGGCTTATTCGGAGGGCTGGCTCATGATATTCCCCATGACCATATTCAAAATTTGGTAGACGTGTGTGGTCCGTTCTCATTTAAGAACATCTCACATGAATCAGTCTGACTTAAATTGTTCCCTTTTTCTTTGATGGGGGAGGCAACAAAATGGTTAGATTACCTACCTAGTGACTCGATTACGTCTTGGGATGAACTTACTGAGGCATCCTACATAAGATTTTTCCCGCCATCGAAGATGATGTCGTTAAGATATAACATTCAGGATTTCATATATTTGGTTGGTGAACCAATCCGCGAAACATGGTTGAGGTTTCAGAAGTTGTTACTCCAATGTCCAACTCATGGACTCCCGAACAATGTGTTGTTACAACATTTCTATCGGAGTCTACATTCTGTCAACAAAGGTGTGGCTGATCAGCTTGTCCAATGAGGTATTATGCAGCAACCTTTTGAAATAGCATCAAATCTCCTTGATGGGATGACGAAGATAAACCGAGCTTGGTACACTAGAGAGGATCAAGTGTCTCCTTTTACATTCAGGATGACAAAGGAGCAAATAGAAAAAGACCATGAGCGGGTTGAAAACATGGCCAAAATGATGACCCAAATGTATCTATTGTCAAAACTTGTCATGGGTAGTGGTTCAAATACCGTGAACGTAGTTTGAGTTAGCGGAGCAAATCCCGATGATGCGCATTTTGAACCTCTGTACAATGATGAAGTACACTTTTTAGAAAATCAGGGAGGAGGTTTCCACCAAAATTACCTAAGGCCAAGTGGAAACCAAGGTTGGAATAGAGAGCATGATGAAGGTTGGAAAGACTGTGATAAGGAGTGGCATGACGGTGGCACAAATAGGAGGGAGAGAGACGGTGAGAAGGAGAGATATGTACCTCCCCACAAACGTCAAAAGCAAAAAGAGCAAAGGGCTGACTCGAAGAATTTTTGAACTAATGATATGCTTGCACATATTCTCAATAAGGTGGAGGGGTAGGACAAAGTGCTCAAAGAGATGAAGGAGGAGACGGTTACTTCTCACTCAGTTTCCATTAAACAACTGGAATCACAAATTGGCCAGATATCATCTCATCTAAACCCGAGGCAAAAAGGGGGTCTACCAAGTGATACCTTGGTTAACTCAAATAATGAACCTTTGATGAGTATCCTCGTTGTGCCACGACGTTAACATAGGCGCTTCTTGGAAGGCAACCCAAGTTTTTAAGCCTTTATTATTGTTGTTTGAATAACGGGTGTTTAATGTGCGGGTTGAAAGTTTGAAATTTTGGGAAAATGAGTAGTTAGGCGAGCCCAGGTACTAGGCGGTGACTCACCGAACAGGTCGGTGAGCCCGACTTGGATCACCATTTGAACCAACTAGTTAGCTAGAGGTTTTGTATAACTCGGCGGGCTAAAGAGTCATTCAGCACATCGCCGAATGGGTCGGCGACATAAGTGAGCTTCGCTGACCGGCGCGCGAACTGAAGTGTCAAAAGGCCAAAACCGTTTTTAAATTCAAAATTCTCCCTCATTTCATACTTTTCGACTTCTACACTTTCACAACCAGACTTAGATTCTATTTCTTGCATTTCTTGCAATTTGTGTTGGATCAATTGCTGAAGGGAGGGGGGGGGAAGTTTGGTATACTTTGCTAGCCTATCGTTCAAATATTTGCTTTTGAGGTTGGTTATCTGAACCCCGCCTTTATTTTTTGGTAATTTTAAATGTGTGATCATTGCTTTGTCGTTATATTTACGTATTATTGATTGGTTGAATGTTTATTGGTAGTCCATGCCCGTATTGTGTTTCATTTTGTGTTGTTAGCCTTTAATTGTGAAATCACGTGTGTTTGCATGATAAAATTTGTGGGTTGTGTTGATTTTATTGTTTGGTCCAGTAGGGGTGAAGTCTGAGTAACCCCAACTGTGCTGGTCGTCTGATTTTGCCCAATGATAGAGCGGTTGATGATATTTTTAAGGGTAAAAGACGTCGATTGGCCAATTCTGGCCAAATCCTGGGAAGTCTGAGAACCCTGAGGTCATGGGTAGTATGGGTCTAGGCTTAATTATATAGAATAGGTGTTTCATTTTGTTTTCGTGAGCTGTGGGTTAGAATTTGAAGGTCGGGGTCAAAATTTGGCACGTTGGACTATTCTGCGAGCCGGGTCGAGCTCGCCGAGTGGTTCGGCGGTTCGCTTAAAGACCCTTGGATCGCCTTTTTAACCTATCATTTTGTGAATTATGTTCTTTAACTTTCGACGATACGCATGAGCTCGCTGAGTTCACTCGGCGACTCACCGAGTGCCCCTTTTGATCGCCCTTCTGCACCCTAATTTTTCGAAAATATTTTGTAACATTCAGAAAGCTACGTTTAGTTTGCCGAATGGTGTCGGCGATCCACCGAAAGATCCTAGACGTCGCTGACTTGTGCAGATTTATGAGTAATATAGTTCTGGAATATTCGGCGAGCCCGACTTGGCTCGCTGATATACCTACGTGGGTCCGAGAGTTTTATGCCGAGTATGTGAAGCTGGTACCAAAAGGGAAGAAGAAGGCCAGCTCGTTCAAGCTAGTGGATCATGTGGTACTGAGGGGCCGGAAAGTAAAATGCAGCAACACCGACATCAATGAGTTGCTTGGTTGTACGATGAACGTGATGCATTACTATATAGATAAAATCCAGAAGAAGACCCTCGATGATTTGAAGGGTTGGTTAGCACCACTAATTTTTAACATTACACCGTGGTGAATTGTGGCCAGTGTTCCTATTGAGAAGAAAGACCTGAACGTGGCTTCAAGATACTGGTTCGGGTTCATTAGCAGTACATTGATGCCATCGGAGAATACGTCGATACTCCGACATGCGAAGGTAGCTTGTTTAGGTTGTATCCTAGACTGAGAGAGACTTAATGTCGGTGATTATCATAGTGCAGGAGATGGTCATGAGGGCCAAGCAGAGTCACACCTCTCTCCCCTTCCCAGTTTTGATTACAGAGTTGTGCAAGCGGGCCCGCATTCCTTTGATTGCCAAGACGGATGTGGAAGTGGCTCCCACTTCCTCTACTGACATCCGGAGGATAGAGGCCGAGTATATGATGAATGAGCCTGATAGGAGGAAAGTTGTACACGTGGATACGTCCCCGGTAGTTGATGTTGAGATGTTGTCGATAGAGGCAATCCTTCCCCCTCAGGACAGTGAGCCTACAGGTACCCCTGGCACCTATACTTATATTCCTTCTGGTTCGACTATTGCCCCCGCTCCTTCTGCTACTGCTGCTTCTTCTAGACCCCATATCACTCAGGCTATGTTATACAAGATGAGCCATCTGGCCTAATCTGCAGATGTTTTTTCCTCCCGGGTAGAGGCCGTTGTGCGTGGGTTGATTGAGCGGGCGATTTCTGCCGCATTGGCCTTTATTAGGGATGGGTTGAGAGAGAACAGAGAGAGGATAAATGCCAATGGGCTTGCACTGGATGCCCTTACTGTGAGGGTAGAGGCTTGTGAGCAGGGGCATGGTACTTTTGATGATGTGAAGGCCTTAAAGGCCGATATTGTTGGGCTGCGAAATGATGTGGATGACCTGAAATCCATTGATATATCTATGTTATTCAGCATGGTAGAGATCCCCGAGGTTCTGAGTTCATATTTCCCGGCCAGTTCTGAGATTTCTCTGGCTACTACGATCGGAGATGTTGTTATGGATGAGGTACATGCTGAGTCTGGGGCTGAGACTGATGAAGAGGAGTTGGGTGTTCGAGACGCAATGGTCTATGATGACTTGGAGGATCTTGAGGGTGCTATGGTCCAGATAGATGTGGCTGCTTATTTGAGGGACACTTCGATGGTGGGCTCCAATGGAGCAAAACATGATTTAGCGCTGGGCAATGATGCCCAGACAAATGGAGTTACAGATATGCAGAGTTAACCCCAGGATATGAGAGAAATGTTTCTCAAGATGACAATCAACAGGAAAGGAAACAAAGAAGCAAAAACAAGAATTAAGTGTTTTGAGCTTTCTGCATCAGTTCCCAGTTTAAGGAGTTTCCAATAAGGCAATAACCAATAGAATACTACATGCATTACACCTTGGTGCATGCTACATGTTAATTATGGTGTGTCATTTTATGGAACTTGCAAGGGAGCCAACCAAAATTCGAAACTATTATGAAGAACTTAGAGGGATGTTGATGACAGAGGTCTGATAAAGACATCTCCTTCATAGACTTGATCTGGATTACAAATTTTCAATAAGTCAATTGCGGAAATGTCAAGAATGCATTCTCATGTGGTAAGGTGATAATTAGATCAACTGTACGATACAATAGAGAACAACTAGAGAATCTTCTCAAAAGAACCTTCTAGATAAGAAGGTTAAAAGTGAAGTAGAAGAGGAAGACTACAACTGATTAACATGTAATTGGTAAACTAAGTTACTGAGCTTTGCTTCCTTTAGCTTCTTGGTGCTCAAATCAAGAATACAACTTCCGCAATGTGATCATTGACCAGCTCAACCAGGAGGGATTAGAATATACATTTTTAAAGTTAGGTTGCGAGATATAACACAGTTTAATGGCAATCATTGTTTTTTCTCACTTTACACCTTTATCATCAATGAGGTAAAACGAGGGAAAAACATTAAATAATAACAATGAAGTTGGCTTCTCAATTGAAAAACGATGAATTGGAGAATACAGAGCATGTTTGTGTTATATGTTTATCCTTGGAGAAATCAAAGTATTCCAACTTATTACTAGCTAGTAAACCAAGTCGGGGATGCAGGTCGAGAAGGATGAGTTTCGAAGACGGAAGCATTGAATTTCTCTATAATAAGAAATAAAATAAAAAACAGAATAAGTATACCAATTAATACATATGAACGGATGTCTTTTCACAGAAACATCTTATAGCCATATATTCAGGTATATACTTCGTGCACGAATAGGTTTATCCCTCAAATTATCAATTAAAGATTTTAGTTTCCGGAAAGCAAATTGGTGACATGACATGAAGAAATGACATGAAGAAATTTGACTCAACAAATAATTTTCTGTAATCAATTAATTTATCAAAATATATTTCATTTCTAAATTATGTCAAGGCATGTGAAATTATTTTGTTGTCGTTGGCAATATGGGAACAAGACAGGCTTATAGAGAGCACCATGACAATGAGGATTCATGTTCGTTTCTAACAAGTTACCTGTTAACATGCTTAGATTTCTATTACCTCTAAGAAACGGAATACATAAAGCAAATTGCATGGAGGGGTATGGTCATGAATTTAGGTGTACACTTGTTATGGTAAACCTCTTTTATTACTATATAATCATAGGGAATATTTCGAAACATTCAGCTATTTCTTATAATTTTATAACCAGACAGTTTATCAAAATCTACATATCAATTTTCCACAATTTTCAAAATCTTGTGCAAATAAAAAGTACCATTGCAAACCATACCTTTTGGTAAAATTCTTCCTGCCAATCAGCTCCATTTACATTTTCCGTCTGAACTGTAGAATGTACAGGTGCTATAAGTAAATCAAATGCAAATAGAGCTATCCATTAACAATAAGTACTACGTTACTCCCACCAACAATAAGTTATACATAACTCTATCCACTAAGGCTATGAAAGATGATAAAAATCACCTAGTATTTTTTTTGTCTCTGCTGGGATTCGAACATGAGACATCATGATTCTCAACCACTTCATTTACCACTACGTCACACTCTTCCGTCCAAATGTAACTGTCTAAGACAGTTAAGTTTCCACTTTTATGTGTATTTGGTAATATATTAATACTTCTATCTTTTAATATATACTATTATAAAAGTACGAACCTTCGACACAAAATTTGATTACCATTCATAAGTGCACCTCTGTTAGATAATATTGTTATTACAATTAACTTTTACACTTCTTTTGAGTCAAGAGTCTATGTTCAAGTAAGATGTGCCTCTCTTACATTAAGAGCTTGGAAGAGACCTCCCTAGTAGGATTACACTAAGACGTACGAGGGATTCGGGACAACTAATCAAAATTATAGTGTCTTTTTTATTGGATAACAATACTGAGAGGATAATTAATTCGGGATATGTAGTGATCTTACTTAGTATAGCTTAATTCGAAGCTGAATCACGGAAGGAGAGTAACTACTTGGCAAATAAACGACCAAGATTAAATATCAATTGATGAGAAAGAAGAGTCAGGATCTCACCACGTTATCTAAAGGTTGTTATAAACACCAGAAGGAGAGAGAATGCAAGAATAAACTTCTTGTAAATCAATTACTTCCTTATTTCTCTTCTCTCTTCCCTTCTATTCTCTTCTTCTCTCATTCTGATCTTCTCCCCTGCAGATACCCACTCATTCCAACTATCTTAGATTTAATTAATATTCAATTTCGTTGTATTAGATGTCCATTTTTTCAGTTTATATAAATCAAAGAAAATGGTACCAAAACAACTAAGTGGATTTACTTTTGAAATTGCAATTTACAATCGGAATCCTGAAAGGATAACTGTCCCAACAAAAACCCACACTTTCTACCTTTGGGTTCACATAAAGTAAACCCTGCTCCAGTGTGATAGTCCACAAACCACATAGGAAAATTTCAAATCCTACATTCCCAATGGAAGATCCTATGCAATTCTACAAATATCTAATAATACTAATAGTGTAAAATCATCGACAAAAGAAAAGAAAAAAAAGATAAGAACAGGTAACGATCGAAATAAAAAGAAGAAATCACTACCTATAGTACTATTATCAGTGTACATATCCATTTTGATTAACCTTTTGACCCTCTAACTTGAACCCTAGTATATATATGGAGTTGATTTTCTGTATAGTCTCTCAAATACTATCTCTGTCCAATTTATGAGTTACTTTCTTTTTTGGTTAGTCCAAAAAGAATAAACATTTTTATATTGAGTACCAATTTAATTTTAAAATGTCCATTTTATACTGAATGAAATGAGTTATAGCCACACATATATCTATCACTTATTTTAGACCATAAGTTTCAAAATTCTTTTTTTTCTACTTAAACTCGATAACGAGTCAAACTAACTCATATGAAATAAGACAGAGGGAGTAGTAATATTTTTTATCAACTTTGGCTTTTGTAAAATTATGGTCACTCAAGTAATGATAATATTCTTCAAAAAATATTTTATTTTATTTTATATTAAAAAATCAGTCAATTTTATTTGTAACATAAATGTCACTCAACTAATAATAATTATTTCAACAAGTTGTTTAACTCTATTTTATAATACAAAAATCACTTAATTATGCTATAGCTCGAAAAAGGGCCAGATCAACCCATAAAAGTAAGAAAGAAGGAAAGAACTAAATCTAATGTTATTTATTTGTCGCATAAGGAATTATTCCCTCCAAGCAATCATTAATATCCGCTATTCAAACTCATTAAAATTAAATGTATGAGACATATCAACCGATAGTGTAACAACTAATTTAAGTTCTAGTCTAGAAACTAGAATTACTGATTCAATTACCTTTCCTTTATCTTTCGTTAAAAGACCCTAGTGTTTTTCTTTTTATTACCATGATTTTACCCAAAGGTGATAAGTTATCAATGAATTTAATTTGTACAATGACTGTTGGTGGATGTATGACTATCGTCCATAGTCAATCTTACTTCAATATAAATGATTGATGGGTAATGTTCGTAACCATGAGATAGCTCCGCTAGAAAGGCCGGGTGCATGACCATATATGAAATTAACATATAATACTGAATTTAGAACTTCATTTTAAAAGTGCAAATTTTGAAAGAAAAGACAAATAATTGTTTTTAAAAGGTTTCTCCATTGTTAAATTTTATTGAAAATATACCTCGATGTCATCTATTACTGTATGTTTTTTGTATTTCATGATTCGTCTTCTATTTGGTAGTTTTGTTGAAGAATCTCCATGGACGGGGAAGATATACTCTCAAAGATGCACGAAATAGAGATTTGCAAATGAGAGAAGGAGAAAAATAATTTTATTGTAGGAAATGTTTATGTCAAAAATTGTAGTATTTTTGTGGGTATTTCTCACTACCTTTCTCTTTATTTGTGTTGACGTGATTTTTTTGTGATGGCTATGTTTGAATTTGTGACAAATATTTAGGTTTAGTCCGATATTAAGAGAAAACAAATTCATACAATAATTAAATTTGAAAGACTAATTTTAATAATTTAATTATCATTATTATTATTATTATTAATTAAATTTTGTTTCAGATATGGAAGCATAAGTTGGTGTAATTGCTACCCACGTTTTTTTGTATAATTTCAATATTTCTTTGGTTATAGTTATATTTGTTATTTTTGAGGTGGTTCACCATTTTCTCTTTCTTTTTTACCGTGTTTGTTGGTAATAGTGTTCTGTAGATATTTTATTCCACAATATAGGATTCATATTTCTCTTATTAGAAGACATTCTTTCTTTGTTTGTCGTATGTTCTGAAAAATGATTATTATGAGAAAGATAAGGATAAGATTTATGGACATTCTACTTTTTTTCATGCTACAAATATCATAGTAAGTACACTGGATGGATTAATTTTTGAAACCTGACAAAATATCAGAATTTTTTTAAAGTAGAATGTAAGAATTGAAAGAGATTACATGTCACGACCCAAATTAGACCCTAGACATAAATGGCGGATAGAACCCCGAGAGGGCCTACCCAAGCCACTTAGCATACATCATACAAGATAATAGAAGTAAAGAGTTCAAAAGATAGCATTTCATACAAAAGAGTTTGACAAAAGTGGAAGTTTAACATAAGTCTCAAGGCAGTCTATTAGATCATAGAGAAAGATATTGGGACGTAACTCATATGTCACGTACGATGTCTAAAAATAGAAAAAGATATAAAATCAATAAAATAATCTCGGCCCTCTGATCATGACGACTCACCAATCTTTAAAGCTCAAAAGGGTCAACTAGCCACGAGTATGGGGAATAGGATTGTCGGACCATGAAACATTGTAGGCACAAGTATGCATTAGAACATGAAACGTACCAAGTATGATAGCAATGCATAAGAGTTATGAAATCATGCTAAAAGTACTTTACATTACATGCCTAAATAATAAAATAACTTGTTAGAAATCAAAAGTCATAAATGTGGTCAATGCAAGCTAAACATCTTATAAAACACATGTGAGATACTATAAAAAGTAACCTTTGTTCATTATTGCGGAAAGTTTACCTTTAACCGACATAGACCATGTGAGCTATAAGATGGAATCTGGTGTCTATCCCACATCGAAAAGTGCTGTCCTTACTTGCCAAGGTAAGAACCATAAAACTTGAGCTAAACTGGATCCACTAGCTAATGTCTATCTAAGACAACCAATGGTGGCACATAGTTATGCGATAGGCAGATTGCTATTAGAAACCTGACCTCAACTAAAGAGAGACCTTCCATCTAAATTTCATCTCGATGCTAAGTATAAATCCCACGAAATAGTCATTAATCATATTTTTGTCAACTACTTTATGTTTCATCTGTAGTCGATTATTAGTACATATTCACGAGGAGTTCATATCCCTACCAAATAAATCATTTTTTGTGTTTATCTTAGCCAATAATGTCTCCTTCTTTTTCGAATGAGTCTCAATTTTCTCTAAATGGTTCATCAACCATGTCTAACATTTTCCTCAACATGCGCTCAGAGGTATTTCAAAGAGTTCAAGAAAATGAGTGCACAATACTAGCTATCGTGAGGTTTAATGCTATAAAATTTTGCCAAAACAATTACTTTGACACTTAAACTATAATTAATATTATTATCACAAAAGAAAAATCAGCTTATGATAGTTCTTAATGAATTTTATATTTGAAAACAATTAAAATATCATCGTTATTTAAGGAAACACACTTTACGAATTAGAGAAATAAATTGAAGAAAAAACTAAAAAGAGAGACCATAATTTTTTTGAGGAAAAAATGTGACTTTTGTTTCTAGTGTTGCTAAAGATTCAAACAAAGAAAATTTTTGAGATGGATATTTCAAATTTTAGTCTGGTTCCCACATAAAATTTAAGTAATTTATCAGAATAATGGCAGTGCTTTCTATATAATCTAGGGAAGGCTGCATAAGTTTGTTCAAAAGTACTTTACATAATCCAGGGAGGGGTGCATGGGTTCATGAGCACTTTACATAACCATTCATGGTCTCGAAACTCATCAAGTTTTGTGCCAGAACTCAATCTATCATTACCAAACGTACCAAAACAATTCCATACTTAACACAATCCATCATAACTACCATCTAATCAATCAAACGCAGAAGCCTATCAAACTTGGAAGCAATATCTCGCCCACATGAATCCAACATAGGCGGCTGACGTGCATATGTATCTTTTGCCTGCGTAGGATATAACGTGCAAGATATGATCAGTAATTACAAGTAAATTGTGAGAGATCGTTAACTTTACACACAAAATCTTAGAAAGAAACCAAGGAAATCAACAACAACATCGCCATGTAATTAAACAAGTGGGATTTAGGGAGGGTAGGATGTAAGTAAACCTTACCGTATATAGGTTGTTTCCGATAGGCCCTCGGATCAAAAGAAATGTAATCAACGCAGGAAAGTAAGAAAGAAAAAGAGAGAACAAAGTATCAATATATGAAACAAGTGTAGCAACAAATATTAATACACCTAGGAGAAAAAGAAACTCCGAGCTACCTAAATCATACTACTAGAAGTACGACAATACTTCACTCCCTACTAACAATCTACTCAAATCATTGACCTCCATACCTTCCTATTTAAACACATGAGAACATAGAACAAAGTAGAAGTAACATGAGAGATCAGTCATAACTTAAGAGATTTATATTGGGAAATAATCACAAGTCCCGAAGTTATCAACCTACCCTCACCCCCACCCCCACCCCCCACCCCCCCAAAAAAAAAACTCTACTAGAAATGTAGATGCATGTTAACATAAAAAGAAAACAAGTTCGAACTGCATACCTGAATTGTATGGATGAAAGGCTGAGGAAGTTACCCCTTCAATGGAGAAGAAGTAGGGTTGTGCAGATATTTTCCACTTAGAAAGAAACTTATGTGCTTCTCAACCGAAAGCTGTTTCTCCTTTTGAACAAGATTAATATCATGTTTGTTAAGCCGCAAGAAAAGCATAATGCGTTCCAACGTCATCTTGAACATCTTGTGCATTTCAATTTTCTCATTTGGAAGACTCTTATTAAGAGAGACATGCATAGAATTAGACAAAAAGAATTAGTTTAGTCACAATCCTATTTCTTTCCATTTGCAAACTTTTGAAATTGATGCTTCAAGAACCTCCCACGACAACAAAAAAGGGAGGAAAGTTTAAGAAATGACATAAAGAGACAAATAACATAGCTCCTAAGGTTCACACAATTTAGCAGAATGTTGACTCAAGCACTTTTAAATTCAGATAAATCAATCTCTCGCCCGAAGAACTAGGGAAGCCTTAATTCCTTTACCGAAAGCTAAACAAACCAACATAAAATGACATGTGATAATAACTCTTTTATGGTGTCAACTACCACCTCGACTTTCACAATAAATTACAATGCTTCAACAGAAACAAATGATGCAGATGCTAGAAATGAAAAGGAATTAGCCGCATTACAACATATTCCCACTATGAGAGCATTTTTTCTCAAGATGACAATCAACAGGAAAGGAAGAAAGAACGAGAATTTAGTGTTTTGAGGTTTGAGGAGTTTCCAATAAGGCGATAACCAATAGAATACAATATGCATTACACCTTGGTGGATACTCTATGCAAACGATGGTGTGTCATTTGACGGAACTTGCAAGGGAGCCAACCAAAATTTAGAACTATGCTGAAGCACTTAGAGGGATGTTGATGACATACCTGCTGCACTTTATAAGAAATTTTCTCGTATAAATCATTGAGGTCTGATAAATACATCTCCTTCATAGACTTGATCTACATTACAATTTTTTGTTAAGTCAATTACGGAAATGTAAAGAATGCATTCCCATGTGGTTAGGTGATAATTAGATCAACTGTACGATACAATAGAGAACAAACTAGAGAATCTTCACAAAAGAAACTTCTAGATAAAAAGGTTAAAAGTGAAAGTAGAAGAGGAAGACTGCAACTAATTAACATGTAATGGTAAACAAAGTTACTGAGCCTTGCTTCCTTTAGCTTCCTCGTTCTCAAATCAAGAATGCAACTTCCGCAATGTGATCATAGACCAGCCCTACCAGGAGGAATTACAATATACTTTTTTAAAGTTAGCTTGCGAGATATATCACAGTTTAATGGCAATCATTACTTTTTTTCGCTTTACACCTTTATCATCACTGAGGTAAAATGAGGGTAAACAATGAAATAATAATAATCTAGATGGCTTCACAAGTGAAAAACGATGGGGTGGAGAATACAGAGCATGTTAGTGTTATATGTTTATTTTTGGAGAAATTAAAGTATTCCAACTTACTACTAGCTAGTAAACCAAGTCGGGGATGTAAGTAGAGAAGGATGAGTTTCGAAGATGGAAGCATTGAATTTCTCTACAATAAGAAAAAAAATAAAAAACACAAAAAGTATACCAATTGATACAGATGAACGGATGTCTTTTCACAGAAAACATCTTAAAGCCATATATTCAGATATATACTTCTTGCACGAATAGGTTTATCCCTCAGATTATCAATTAAAGATTTTAGTTGCCAGAAAGAAAATTGGTGACATGCCATGAAGAACTTGACCCGAACTTACACACATATTACATATCTCATGAATTAAGTTAGTATGATCTCATCATTCAACAATTAATTTTTTGTAATCAATTAATTTATCAAAATATACTTGATTTCTAAATTATGCCAGGGCATGTGAATTAATTTTTTGTTGTTGACAATATGGGACTAAGACATGCTTATACAGAGCACCATGATAGTGAGGATTTATGTTCGTTTCTAACAAGTTACCTGCTCACATACTTATATTTCTATTACCTCTAAGAAATGGAATACATAAAGCACCTTGTGTGGAGGGGTATGGCCATGAATTTAGTTGTACACTTGGTATGGTAAACCTCTTCTATTACTCTATAATCATAGGAAATATTTCGAAACATTCAGCTATTTCTTATAGTGTTATAACCAGCCAGTTTATCAAAATCCACATATCAAATTTCCCCAGTTTTTAAAATCTTGTGCAAATAAAAAGTACCCATTGCAAACCATACCTTGTGGTAAAGCTCTTCCTGCCAATCAGCTCCATTTGCATTTTCCGTCTGAACTGTAAAATGTACATACAAGTGCTATAAGTAAAGCAAATGCAAATGGAGTTATAAGTAGAAAAAATTGATGACAATGTTACATATTTCAGGCATATTACCTCCCACTAGCAATATGTACTAGGTAACTCTGTCCACTAAGCCTATGAAAGATGGGAAAAATCACCTAGTATTTTTTTTTTCTTTACTGGGATTCGAATATGAGACCTCATGGTTCTCAACAACTTCATTGATCACTACGCCACACTCTTCCGTCCACATGTACTTGTCTTAGAAAGTTAAGTTTCCACTTTTATGAATATTTGGTAAAATATTAATGCTTCTATCTTTTAATCTATACTATTATAAAAGTACGAACCTCCGACACAAAATGTGATTACCATTAATAAGTGCACCTCTGTTGGATAATATTGTTATTACAATTAGTTTTTACACTTCTTTTGAGCCAAGAGTCTATGTTCAAGTAAGATGTGCCTCTTTTACACTAAGAGCTCGAAAGAGACCTCACTAGTAGGATTACACTAAGACATACGAGGGATCTGGGACAAATAATCGAGATTATAGTGTTATTTTTATTGGATAACAATACTGAGAGGATAATTAATTTGGGATATGCAATGATCTTACTTAGTATACCTTAATTCGAAGCTGAATCACGGAAGGAGGGTAACTACTTGGCAAATAAACGAACAAGATTAAATCTCAATTAATGAGGCATAAGAGTCAAGATCTCGCCACGTTATCTGAAAGTTGTTATAAACTGCAGAAGGGGAGAGAATGCAACAATAAACTTCTGGTTAAACAATTCCTCCCTTATTTGTCTTCTCTCTTCCCTTCTATTCTCTTCTTCTCTAATTCTGATCTTCTCCTCTGAAGATTCGACATGGATACCCACTCATTCCATCTATCTTAGATTTAATTAGTATTCGATTTCGTTGTCCTAAACAACCATTTTTTCAGTTTATATAAATCAGAGAAAATGATCCCCAAAAAACTAAGTGGATTTACTTTTGAAAATTGCAACTTACAGTCAAATACTAATTGGGATCCTGAAAGGATAACTTGTCCATACAAAAACCCACACTTTCTACCTCTGGGTTCACATAAAGTAAACCCTGCTCCAGTGTGATAGCCCACAAACCACACATGAAAATTTTGAATCCTACATTCCCAATTGAAGATCCTCTGCAATTCTACGAATATCTAGTAATACTAATAGTGTAAAATCAATGAAAAAAGAATAGAAAATAAAGATAAGTACATGTAACGATCGGAATAAGAAGAAGAAATCTCATTACCTGGAGTATTATTATCAATGTTCATCTCCATTCTGATCAATCTTTTGACCCTCTAACTTGAACCCTAGTATATATATGGAGTTAATTTTTTGTATAGTATCTCAAATACTATCTCTGTCCAATCTATGAGTTACTTTCCTTTTTGGTCAGTCCAAAAATGAATAAACATTTTTATATGAAGTAATAATTTAATTTTAAAATGTCCATTTTATACTTAATGAAATGAGTTATAGCAAAACAAATATCTATCATTTATTTTAGACCATAAGTTTAAAAAATATTTTTTTCTTAAACTCTGTAACGAGTCAAACTAACTCATATGAAATAGGACAGAGGGAGTAGTAATATTTTATATCAACTTTGGTTTTTGTAAAATTATGGTCACTCAAGTAATGATAATATTCTTCAAAAATTATTTTATTTTATTTTATATTTAAAAGTCAGTCAATTTTATTTTGTAACATAAATGTCACTCAACTAATGATAATTATTTAAACAAGTTGTTCAACTCTATTTTATAATAGAAAAATCACTTAATTATGCTATAGCTCGAAAAAGGGCCAATCAAACCATGAAAGTAAGAAAGAAGGAAAGAACTAAATCTAATGTTATTGATTTATCGCATAAGGAATTACTCCCTCCAAGCAATCATTAATATCCTCTATTCAAACTCATTAAAATCAAATATATGAGACACATCAACCGATACTGTCACAACTAATTTAAGTTCTAGTCTAGTAACTAGAATTATTGATTCAATTACCATTCCTTTATCTTTCGTTAGAATACCCTAGTGTTTTTCTTTTTATTACCATGCTTTTACCCAAAGGTGATAAGTTAGCAATGAATTTAATTTGTACAATGACTATTGCTGGATGTATGACTATCGTCCGCAGTCAATCTTACTTCAATATAAATGATTGATGGGTAACGTTCTTAACCATGAGATAACTCCACTAATAAGACCGGGTGCATGGCTATTTATGAAATTAACATATAATACTGAATTTAGAACTTTATTTTAAAAGCGCAAATTTTGAAACAAAAGACAAATAATTGTTTTCAAAAGGTTTCTCCATTGTTAAATTTTATTTAAAATACACCTCGATGCCATCTATTATTGTATGTTTTTTGTATTTCATGATTCGTCTTCTATTTGGTAATTCTGTTGAAGAATCTCCATGGACGGGAAAGAGATGCTCTCAAAGATGCACGAAATAGAGTTTTGAAAATGTGAGAAGGAGAAAAATAATTTTATTTTAGGAAATGTGTATGTCAAAAATTGTACTATTTTTGTGGGTATTTCTCACTACCTTTCTTTTTATTTGTGTTGACGTGAATTTTTTGTGATGGCTAAGTTTGAATTTGTTACAAATATTTAGCTTTAGTCCGATATTAAGAGAAAAACAATTCATACAATAATTAAATCTGAAAGATTAATTTTAATTATTTAATTATCATTGTTATTATTATTATTAATTTAATTTTTTTTTCAGATATGGAAGCATTAGTTGGTGTAAATGCTACCCACGTTTTTGCATGATTTCAATATTTCTTTTGTTATAGTTATATTTGTCATTTTTTAGGTGGTTCACCATTTTCTCTTTCTTTTGTATCGTGTTTGTTGGTAATAATGTTCGGTAGATATTTTATCCCACAATATAGGATTCATATTTCTCTTATTAGAAGAGATTCTTTCTCTGTTTGTCGTATGTTTTAAAAATGATTATTATGAGAAAGATAAGGATGAGATTTATGGACATTCTACTTTTTTCATGCTACAAATATCACACTAAGTACATTGGATGGATTAATTTTTGAAGCCTGACTAAATATCAGAAAAATTCTAAAGTGGAATGTAAGAATTGAAAGAGATTACATGTCACGATCCAAAGTAGACCCTGGGCGTAACATGACAGATAGAATCTCGGGAGGCCTACCCAAGCCACTTAGTATACATCATACAAGATAATATAAGTAAAGAGTTCAACAGATAACATTTCATACAAAAGAGTTTGACAAAAGTAGAAATCTAACATAACTCGCAAGGCAGTCTATTACATCACAGAGAAAGATATTGGAACGTAACCCATACATCACATAAGAAGTCTGAAAATAGAAAAAGACCAAATATCCATAAAATAATTTCGGCCCTCTGATCATGAGGACTCACCAATATTCAAAAGCTCAAAAGGATCAACCATCCACGAGTATGGAGAATAGGATTGTCAGACCCTACATTAGTGAAACATTGTAGTTACAAGTATGCATTAAAACATAGAATGTACTAAGTATGATAACAATGCATATGAGTTATGAATCATACTAAAAGGACTTTATATGACGTACAATGATCAAGCTAAATCATAAAATAACATGTTAGAAATCAAAAGTCATAAATGTGGTCAATGCAAGCTAAACATCTTATAAAACACATGTGAGATACTTTAGAAAGTAGCCTTTGTTCATTATTTTAACATCCCGCCTTAGCAAAGATCTAAATTTAGAAAGAACTAAATTGGAAAGATCCAAATTTAGAATTTTGTAAGTATGCTTAAGTTGTGAGTTTTGAGTCAACTTCAGACGATCATAACTTTCAGAACATGATGAGTTAGGTGGCCCATAAGATATCAAATGAAAGTTCTTTGAATCCTCTTTCCAATGCCATCGAGTTTTCTAAATTTCGAGTTTGGATGAGGGATATATGCCCATTTGAAGTCAGCCTGTCCAGTTAATTTTTTTTACCCAAATTAAAGAGGGGTATTTTGGTCTTTTCCTTACCCCATCATCTTTAAACGAGTTTTAGTAATATTTTAGAGGTCTAAACTAATTTCTATCAGTTTTTACAACTCTAAATTACGCTTAGGGTTTTGAGAGAAGTTCCAGAGGAGAGGTTCAAGGCGTTCACCAAGATTCTTGATATTTGTCGAGGAATTTCGCCAAATTAAGGTATGTAAGTTTTCATAGTGTTGGGTTCGCTCAGCCACATGCCAATCATGCAAATTCCATCCTTAATTTCATTCTTGAGGTTGAATGATTTGAATTCTTGATGGATATTTTTGAGGTTTTGTTTTTTTATGCTTTGTTTATGGAGTTTGATGAATTCTTGAGGTGAGGATTTCGATCTTTGAGGGTTGTTCTTGAGGAAAAGTGAGTAGATTCTAGTGTACTTGTATTATTTAATTGAATCTAAAACAAATTTGAGGAAATCAATCGATTCTAGGTGAATTGGGGTCAGAATATGAGAAGAAAAATTTGTTGGGTCGTTCTAGGGGAGGGGTGGTGCGACGTGCCTCAGATGCGCCATGAGGGCTGGCGCGCCGCCCTTGTATTGCACCAAAATGGGCTATCTGAAGTTCAGGGGCTGGCACCTCACGCCAGCAATGTGCTAGGGTCGCCTGCCCCTACTTCTTTTTTGTCATTTGCTCCATCTAAGTTCTTTTAAAGTGTACCTTCACTCCTTTCTGATTCTAACTACTCTATACTACATCTAAACATCGAGAGATCCTTCATAACATGAATCATAACCCTTGAATTCATAATTCAAATTCAAGGTAGATTTAAAAGTAAAGTCTTGAGAGTTCTTTCGAGTCATTTTGAGAAGTCTTTTACAATCTTTTAAAACTTTTTTTAAGACTTGAGTACTTGACTATGAGGAAGAGGAGAGTTGAGTTGTCATTTTTTTTTCAAAATTAATTACGGGAACTAATTATTCCCAAGACTAAATGTTTTTACATTTAAAATAAGTGGAAACATCGTTTTCCAATTGAGTTCATGTGGAGTTTTTGAGTATAATATCTTTTAAGAGAATATTTTGAGTAATAATCTCAAAGTTTGAGGATGAGGAAATCTTTTTAAACATATGAGGTGAGTTATATTATTGGGAGTAGTATTGAGCACCGATATGGGGATGAATTTAAAAAACTCAAAGTCCTCAGAAACCATGTAGCCAACGTGGGTAGAAAAAGTCATACTTTTTAGATGATTCCATATTGTATTTTAAGCATAGCTTAGTGGATCCACTTAGTTGAGGATGTCTTATACTCCGGCAAGATATAGGACAGTTCTGGCAGCGTGGACGAGACGCTGTATCATCACATAGCTCATAGTGATGGTTGTGGGTTAGAGAATCTCCCAAATAAGAGTTATTATTGTATTTTGAAATACATTGAGTTGTTATCTACTGTTTTAAATGCTTTACATAAACTGCATCTTTATTGTTATTTTTATACTGTATTGAGTTGAGTATCCATGAGTTGAGGTTGAGTTGAGGTGAGTATGTTTCCTTCTTTCCAAGTTCAAGCTTTTATGTTTTATTTAGTGTTCCCATTACATGCTCGTACTTTCAATGTACTAATGCCATTTGTCTTCCATCGTTTCATTATGTAGATACAAGAGATCAAGGTCTTCAACAAGTGCTTCATTGAAACCATAACAAGTCGAGTTAGCTTTGGTGAGCCTCCTTGCTTCCAGAGGATTCCAGTTACTTTTTCAATTTTGATAGGATGTCGTGGGTCTTGTCCAGACTTTCATATTTTTCATTTAGAGGCTTCATAGATTGACAATAGAATATTAAAAGTCTCTTTCGTTTAATTTTTTTAAATGTTTAAAAGATTTGAGTTGCCTATTTCTGGCTAGTTGAATATTCTATTATATTTTGAGTTAATGATTTGAGACTTTTGAGTTAAATCTTTACATTTGAATTCATTTTGTATTGAGTAAGTCTTCTGCTAAGAGTTGAGCCAGGCCAAGGGTTCGCTTGGGGACAAAAATGGTTCTCGAGTGCCGGCCACGTCCAGGGTGTAGGCTCGGGATGTGACAAAATTAGTATCAGAGCACAGAGTTCAAGAGTCATAGGGTGTCTATGGAGCAGTGTCTGTAGAGTCTTAGTTATCAGTGTGAAGCGCACCACATTTATAATTAGGAGGTTGTTACATTTAGGAACTATCTCACTTCTTTGATACTCTTTTCATGCGATAGAGTTTAAATCTATACAGTTTCTTTCTAATTCGTGCTTGTGCGTATCTTTCAGATCATGCCCCTACGAAGAGCTGTTTGAGGTCGTCCCGCTAGGAGAAATGTTGATCCTCAGGATCAAGGGGTCTCCAATGTACCAGAAGTGTAACCCCGAGGAGAGGTTACTAACGCTAAGTTTTGAGATGCTATCCGGATGTTGAGTCAAGTTGTGACAAACCAAGTTGGGCAACAAAGAGGGAATCGACAGAATGTGGCTGATAAATCTAGGATCCATGAGTTCTTAAGGATGAATCCTCCAGACTTCACCGGTTCTAGTGTCACTGAGGTTCCAAAAAGCTTTGTGGAGGAGTTGCAGAAAGTATTTGAGGTAATGCATGTTGCAGATGTTGAGCGTGTGGAACTAGTTGCATACTAACTGAAGGGTGTTGCTAGAGTCTAGTACGACCAATGGAAGAAGAGTAGATCTGAGGGTGTACCAATTGTGAGCTGGGCTGTGTTCGAAGAGGCCTTAATGGGGAGTTTCTTTCCCCGTGAACTGAGAGAGGCAAAGGTAAGAGAATTCCTCACTCTTACGTATGAATCCATGAGTGTGCATGAGTACATTCTCAAGTTTACTCTATTGTCCCATTATGCCCCGAAGATGGTTGCTGATATGAGGAGCATGATGAGATTTTTTGTGTTCGGATTGTCTCATCTGTCAAGCAAAGAGGGTAAGGCTGCGATATTGATTGGGGATAAGGACATAGCTAGGTTGATGATCCACGTGCAACAGGTTGAAGAGAATAAGTTGACAGATAGAGAAGAGTTCCGGAACAAGAAGGCGAAGATAACATGAAATGATTCCGGGTAGCAGAAGAGTAATGCGAACCGGTCATCTTTTAAAAAGAAGCCAAAGGGCCTGCTTCATCATCTTCTAGTGCACCTACGTCAAAGAACATATGTGAGTTTAAGAATCAGAGTTCGCAGAACTTCAGAGCTAGACCTGCACAATCTCAAGGTAGTGTTGCACAAGCAGGTAATTGGACTCCTGCACGTGCTAATTGTGGTAGGAACCACCCACGTGTCATGATGGTTCCACTGGTTGCTTCAAGTGTGGTCAGACAAGTCACTTCATGAGAGAGCTCCCTAAGAACATGCAGGGTAGTGGTAATGGGGGAAATATAGCCCAATCTTCTTCAGTGGCTCCGCCAAACAGAGCTTCACCTAGAGGAGCTATTTCAGGGATATGTGGAGGAGCAAACCGTCTGTATGCTATCACCAGTCACCAAGAGCAAGAGAATTCACCTAATATTGTCACTGGTATGATCAAAGTCTTTACTTTTGATGTATATGCTTTGCGTGATTCATGTGCGAGTTTTTCTTTTGTTACTCCATATGTTGCTATGAGGTTCGATATTATTCCCGAACAACTTCTTGAGCCCTTCAGTGTTTCCACACCTATTGGTGAGTTTATTCTAGCTGAGAGATTTTATCATGATTGTACCATTTCTATCAATCACAAGGACACCATGGCTGGCTTAGTTGAGTTAGATATGGTGGACTTCGATGTTATTCTAGGTATGGACTGGCTTCATGCTTATTATGCCTCAGTTGATTGTAGAACTCGAGTAGTTAAGTTCCAGTTTCCTAATGAGCCAGTTATAGAGTGGAGGAGTAGTTCAACAATGCCTAAGGGTCGTTTTATTTTGTACCTTAAGGCAAGAAAGTTAGTTTCCAAGGGGTGCATCTATCACTTAGTCCTAGTTAATGACTCTAGAGTTGAGACACCACCTATTCAGTCAGTTCCAATTGTGAGTACGTTTCCAGAGGTCTTTCCAGATGATCTTCTTGAAGTCTCTCCTGAGAGAGAAATATACTTCGGTATAGATATTTTTCCTGATACTCGGCTGATTTCTATTCCGCCATAAGGAATGGCTCCTGCTGAGTTGAAAGAGTAAAAAGAGCAGTTGGAAGCCCTTCTTGATAAAGGTTTCATTCGACCAAGTGTCTCACCTTGGGGCGCTCCGGTATTATTTGTGAGGAAGAAAGATGGATCTCTTAGGATATGTATTGATTACCACCAATTGAACAAGGTTACTATAAAGAATAAGTATCCCCTTCTGAGAATTGATGATCTTTTCGATCAACTTCATGTTGTCACCTATTTTTCTAAGATAGACCTCAGATCGGGCTATCATCAGTTGAGAGTAAGTGAGAGTGATATTCCAGAGACAGCTTTCAGAACCCTTTATGGTCATTATGAGTTTCTAGTCATGTCTTTTAGTTTTACTAATGCTCCTGCAGCGTTCATGGATCTTATAAACAAAGTGTGTAAGCCCTATCTTGATATGTTTGTTATCATATTCATTGATGCCATTATGATTTATTCGAGGAGTGAGGAGGATCATGCTAGTCATCTCAAAGTAGTTCTTCAAACTCTTATAGATAGAGAGTTGTATGCCGCATTATTTCTGGTGATGGGATTCGAGTTGACACTTAGAAGATTGAGGAAGTGCAGAATTGGCCTAGATCCACATCTCCAACTGACATTAGGAGTTTTTTGGGATTGGTTTGTTATTATAGAAGGTTTGTCAAGGGGTTTTCCTCTATTTCATCCCCTTTGACAAAGTTGACTCAGAAGACAACGAATTTTCAATGGTCTGAAGCTTGTGAGAAAAACTTTCAGGAATTGAAAATACGGTTGACTACTGACCTAGTGTTGACTTTACCGGATGGTACACAAGGCTTTGGTGTGTATTGTGATGCGTCAAAAGTTGGACTGGATTGTGTATTGATGTAGAATGACAAAGTTATAGCTTATGCCTCCACACAGCTTAAGATTCATGAGAAGAATTACCCAAACCACGATCTAGAGTTAGCTGCTGTAGTGTTTGCTTTGAAAATATGGCGTCACTACCTCTATGGTGTTCATGTTGATGTGTTCACCGATCACAAGAGTCTTCAGTATGTATTTAGTCAGAAAGAGCTTAATCTGAGACAGAGG
Source organism: Solanum etuberosum (assembly GCA_029582245.1). Lineage (NCBI taxonomy): Eukaryota > Viridiplantae > Streptophyta > Magnoliopsida > Solanales > Solanaceae > Solanum > Solanum etuberosum. Next base: position 87,092 of record JAJONR010000889.1, read on the forward strand.
AGGTGGTTGGAGTTACTCAAGAATTATGACATAAGTATTCTCTATCACCCAGGTAAGGCTAATATTATTGCTGATACTTTGAGAAGGTTATCTATGGGCAGTACTTCCCATGTTGAGGAAGGCAAGAAAGATTTAGCAAAAGATGTATACATACTTGCATGATTGGGAGTCCGGTTAATGGATTCCAATGAAGGTGGAGTGGTGGAGATGAATGGGACTAAATCATCACTAGCGTCCGAAGTGAAAGAGAAACAAGACCAAGACCCTGTTTTGCTCGAATTGAAGGCAAATGTTCATAAGCAGAAAGTGATGGCTTTTGGACAAGGAGAGATGGTGTATTGAAGTTTCAAGATAGATTGTGTATACCAAAGGTGGATGAACTCCAAGAGAGGATCATGGAGGTAGCTCATAACTCTAGATACTCTATCCATCCTGGTTCCACAAAGATGTTTTGTGACTTGAGAGAAGTATATTGGTGGAGTAGTATGAAGAGGTGTATTACAGAGTTCATTGCCAAGTGCCCGAATCGCCAACAAGTCAAGGTAGAGCACCAGAGGCCCGGTGGTATGGCCCAGAATATAGAGATTCCAAAATGGAAGTGGGAGATGATCAATATGGATTTCATTACGGGTTTACCGTGGTCTCGCAGACAACATGATTTGATTTTGGTGATTGTAGATTGAATGACTAAATTAGCACATTTCTTACCCATAAGACTACTTTTTCAGCAGAATATTATTCCAGATTATATATTCAAGAGGTAGAAAGACTTCATGGAGTTCCGGTTTCCATCATATCAAATAGAGGTGCAAAATTCACCACATAATTCTAGAAGTCTTTCCAGAAAGGTTTGGGTTCGAAGGTAAATTTAAGTACTACTTTCCATCCTCAAACTGATGGTCAAGCAGAGCACACAATTCAGACTTTAGAAGATATGTTGAGGGCGTGTGTGATCTATTTTAAGTGTAATTGGGATGATCACTTACCTCTCTTTGAGTTTACTTACAACAACAGTTATCACTCTAGCATCCAGATGGCTCCTTACAAGGATCTTTATGGGAGAAGATGTAGATCTCCTATTGGATGGTTTGAGGTTGGTGAAGCTGGGTTGATAGGACCAGGCTTGGTTCATCAAGCTATGGAGAAAGTGAAGAGCATTCAAGAAAGGTTAAAAACAGCGCAAAGTCATGAAAAATCCTATACCGATTTTAGGAGAAGAGACTTGGAGTTTGAGGTAAACGATTGGGTTTATTGAAGGTCTCACCCATGAAGGGTGTTATGAGGTTTGGCAAGAAGGGGAAGCTTAGTCCCCGGTATATTGGTCCTTATAAGATATCCAAGAGGATTGACAATGTAGCCTATGAGTTGGAGCTACCTTCAGAGTTGGCAGCAGTCCATCCGATGTTTCATATTTCAATGTTGAAGAAGCGTATGGGAAATCCTTCACTTATTATACCTACTAAAAATATTGGTATTAATGACAGGCTATCTTATGAGGAGATACCCATTGAAATACTTGATCATCAGGTTCACAAGTTGAGAACTAAGGAGGTAACATTAGTTAAGGTCTTATGGAGGAACCAGTTTGTTGACGAAGCTACTTGGGAGGCTGAGGAGGACATGAAGAAGAGATACCCACATCTCTTTGCTCCCGGAGAAGCTTCAAACCAAAGTACTAATTCTTTTCTTGGTACTTTTTAAGTTGAAATGTTGTGTTAATTTGCATGTTGAGTGTTTAAGCAGGGTGCTAGATGTTGCCACCCTTAGTCTACTTAGAGTAATCTCATCCAAGGACGAATGTTACCAAGGAGAGATATTGTCACATCCCACCTTAGCAAATAGCTAAATTTAGAAAGAACTAAATTGGAAAGAGCCAAATTGAGAATTTTGCAAGTTATGCTTAAGTTGTGATTTAGTTGTGAGTTTTGGGTCAACTTCAAACGACCATAACCTTCAGTAGAGGATGAGTTAGGTGGCCCATAAGATATCAAATGAAAGGTCTTTAAATCCTCTTTTCAACACCACCGATTTGTCTAAATTTTGAGTTCGTATGAGGGATATATTCCCGTTTGAAGTCAGCTTGTCCAGTTAAGAAAATTTACCCGAATTAATGAGGGGTATTTCGGTATTTTCCTTACCCCATCACCTTTAAACATTTTTAGTAATATTAAACTGATTTGAATCAGTTTTTACAACTCTAAATTATGCTTAGGGTTTTGAGAGGAGTTCAAAAGGAGAGGTTTAAGGCGTTCGTCAAGATTCTTGAGATTTGTCGAGGCATTTTGCCAAATTAAGGTATGTAAGTTTTCAGAGTGTTGGGTTCGTTCACCCGTATGCCAATCATGTAAATTTCATCCGTAATTTCTTTCTTGAGGTTGAATGATTTGAATTCTTGATGGGTGTTTTTGAGGTTTTGTTATTCATGATCTGTTTATGGAGTTTGATGAATTCTTGAGGTGAGAATTTCGATCTTTGAGGGTTGTTCTTGAGGAAAAGTGAGTATATTCTCGTGCACTTGTATTGGGTAATTGAATCTAATGAAAATTTAAGGAAATCAATCGATTCTAGGTGAATTAGGGTCATAAAAATTTGTCGGGTTGTTCTGGGGAGGGGTGGCGCGACCCGCCAGGAGGGCTGGCGCACCCCCCTACAGTGCGCTAAAAAGAGATCTGTGAAGTTCAGGGGCTGGCGCTCCACGCCAGCAGTGCGCCAGGGTCGCATGCCCCCACTCCTTTTCCATCGTTTACTCCGTCTAAGTTCTTTTAAAGTGTACCTTCACTGCTTTCTGATTCTAACTACTCTAACCTACATCTAAACATCGATAGATCATTCATAACATGAATCATAACCCTTGAATTCATAATTCAAATTCAAGGTAGAGTTAAGAGTAAAGTCTTGAGCGTTCTTTTGAGTCATTTTGAGAAGTCTTTTACAATCTTTTAAAACTTGTTTTAAGACTTGAGTACTTGAGTATGAGGATGAGGAGAGTTGAGTTTTAGTTTTTATCAAAAGGAATATATGGGAACTAAGTATTCCCAAGAGTAAATGTTTTTACATTTAAAATGAGAGGAAACATCGATATCCAAATGAGTTCATGAGGTGTTTTTGAGTATATTCTCTTTTAAGAGAATCTTTTGAGTAATAATCTCAAAGTTTGAGGATGAGAAAATGTTTTTAAACATATGAACTGAATTATATTATTCGGAGTAGTATTGAGCAACGATATGGGGACGAGTTCAAACAACTCAAAGTCCTCATAAACCATGTAGCCAACGTGGGTTGAAAGGGTCATACTTTTTAGACAATTCCTTATTGCTTTTTAAGCATAGCTTAGTGGATCAACTTAGTTGAGGATGTCTTATACTCCGGCAAGGTATAAGACGATTCTGGCAACGTGGGCGAGATGATGTATCATCACATAGCTCATAGTGATGGTTGTCGGTTAGAGAATCTCCTAAATAAGAGTTGTTATTGTATTTTTAAATACATTGAGTTGTTATCTACTATTTTAAATGCTTTATATAAACTGCATCTTTATTGTTGTTTTTATACTCTATTGAGTTGTGTATTCATGAGTTGAGGTTGACTTGAGTAGAGTTGAGGTGAGTATGTTTCCTTCTTTCCAAATTAAAGCTTTTACGTTATGGTCAGTGTTCCTATTACATGCTCGTACATTCAATGTACTAATGTCATTTGGCCTACATCATTTCATGATGCAGATACAGTAGATCATGGTCATCAACATGCGCTTCGTTGATACCACAACAGCTCGAGTTAGCTTTTGTGAGCCTCCTTGCTTCTGGAGGATTCCAGTTACTTTTTTTAGTTTTGATAGGATGTCGTGGGTCTTGTCCCAACTTCCATCTTTGTCATTTAAAGGCTTCATAGATAGACTGTAGTGTTTGAGAAGTTTGTTTCATTTTCTTTTGTTAAATGTTTTAAAGACTTGAGTTGCCTATTCCTGGCTAATTGAATATTCTATTATATTCTGAGTTAATGATTTGAGACTTTTGAGTTAAAGCTTTACATTTGAGTTCATCTTGTATTGAGTACGTCTTCTGCTGAGAGTTGAGCCAGGCCAAAGGTTCGCTTGGGGCCAGAAATGATTCTCGAGTATCGGCCACGTCCAAGGTGTAGGCGCGTGGCGTGATAATTATTGTGGGAAGTTTACCTTTAACCGACATAGACCATGTGAGCTATAACATGGAATCTGGTGTCTATCCCACATCGAAAAGTGATGTCCTTACTTGCCAAGGTAAGATCCATAAAACTTGAGCTAAACTGGATCCACTAGCTAATGTCTATCTAAGACAACCTATGGTGGCACATAGTTATGTGATAGGCAGATCGCTATAAGAAACCGACCTCAACTAACAAGAGACCTTCCATCTAAATATCATCTCAATGCTAACTATAAATCCCACAGAATAGTCATTAATCATATTATGTCAACTACTTTATGTTTCCTCTTTAGTCGATTATCAGTACATATACACGAGGAGTTCATATCCCTATTAAATAATTCATTTTTTTGTGTTAATCTTAGCAAATAATGTCTCCATATTTTCCGAATGAGTCTCAATTTTCTCTAAATGGTTCCTCAACCATGCCTAACCTTTTCCTCAACATGCGCTCAGAGGCATTTCCAAGAGTTCAAGAAAATTGGTGGATAATACTAGTTATCGTGAGGTTGAATGCTATAAATTTTTTTCCAAAACAATGACCTTGACAAGTAAACTATAATTAATATTATTATCACAAAAGAAAAATCAGCTTATAATGGTTCTTAACTAATTTTATATTTGAAAACGATTAAAATATCATCATTATTTAAGGAAACAAACTTTACGAATAAGAGAAATCAATTGAAGAAAATACTAAAAAGATCAGAGACCATAAATTTTTTTGTGGAAAAAATGTGACTTTTGTTTGTAGTGTTGCTAAAGATTCAAACAAAGAAAAATTTGGAGATGGATATTTCAAATTTTAGTCTGGTTCCTACATAAAATTTAAGTAATTTATCAGAATAATTTCAGTGCTTTCTACATAATCTAGGGAAGGATGCATAAGTTGGTTCACAAGTACTTTACTAATCCAGGGGGTGCATGGGTTCACGAGCACTTTACATAACCATTCATGTTCTCAACGCTCATCAAGTTTTGTGCCAGAACTCAATCTATCAATACCAAACGTACCAAAACAATTCCATACTTAACACAATCCATCATAACTACCATCTAATCAATCAAACGCAGAAGCCTATCAAACTCAGAAGCAATATCTCGCCCACATGAACCCTACATAGGCGGCTGACGTGCATATAAATCTTGTGCCAGCGAAGGATATAACGTGCAAGATATGATTAGTAACTTACGAGTAAATTGCGAGAGATCGTTAACGTTACACACAAAATCTTAGAAAGAAACAAAGGAAATCAACAACAACGTCGCCATGTAATTCAACAAGTGGGATCTTGGGAGGGTAGGATGTCAGCAAACGTTACCGTAGATAGATTGTTTCTGATAGACCCTCGGCTCAAAAGAAATGTAACCAACGCAGGAAAGTAAGAAAGAAAAAGAGAGAACAAAGTAGCAATGTAAGAAACAAGTGTAGAAACAGATATTAATACACCGAGGAGAAAAAGAAACTCCGAGCTACCTAAATCATTCTACTAGAAGTACAACAACACTCGACTCCCTACTAACCTTCTACTGAAATCTTTGACCTCCATACCTTCCTATTTAAACACATGAGACCTTAGAACAAAGTAGAAGTAACACGAGAGATCAGTCATAAATTAAGAGATTTATACTGGGAAAATAATCACAAGTCCCGAAGTTATCAACCTCCCCCCCCCCCAAGAAAAAAAAACTCTATTGGAAATGTAGATGCATGTTAGCACAAGAGGAAAAAAACTTTAACAAGGTGAAAACAATTGAATTATCCAAAAAAGTTCGGACTGCATACCTGAATTGTATGGATGGAAGGCTGAGGAAGTTACCTCTGCAATGGAGAAGAAGTAGGCTTGTGCAGATTTCTGCCACTTAGAAAGAAACTTATGTGCTTCTCAACCGAAAGAAGTTTCTCCTTGTGAACAAGATTAATATCATGTTTGTTAAGCCGCCAGAAAAGCATAACGGGTTCCAGCGTCATCTTGAACAACTTGAGTTTTTCAATTTTCTCATTTGGAAGACTCTGATTAAGAGAGTCATGGATAAAATCAGGAAAAAAAAGAATCAGTTTAGTGAGTCTTGTTTCTTTCCCTTCGCAAACCTTTGAAATTCATGCTTCAAGAACCTCCCACGGCAACGAAAAAGGGAGGAAAGTTTAAGAAATGACATAAAGTGACAAATAACATAGCGCGCAAGGTTCACACAATTCAGCAAAATGTTGACTCAAGTGCTTTTAAATTCAGATAAATCAAGCGCTTGCCTGAAGAACTAGGGAAGCCTTAATTCCACTACCACCTTGACTTTCACAATCATTCAAAATAACTCTTTTATGATGTCCACTACCACCTTGACTTTCACAATCATTCACAATGCTTCAACAGAAACAAATGATGCAAATGCTAGAAATGAAAAGGAATTAGCCGCATTACAACATATTCCCACAATGAGAGAACTGTTTCTCAAGATGACAATCAACAGGAAAGGAACCAAAGAAGCAAAAATGAGAATTAAGTGTTTTGAGCTTCTTGCAATAAATAATAGAATACAATATGCATTACACCTTGGTGCACGCTATATGCAAATGATGGTGTGTCATTTTATATAACTTGCAAGGGAGCCAACCAAAATTTGGAACTACTATGATGAACTTAGAGGGATGTTGATGACTTTATAAGCAATTTTCAATAAGCAATTTTCTCGTACAAATCATTAAGGTCTGATAAATACATCTCCTTCATAGACTCGATCTGGATTACAAATTTTCAATAAGTCAATTGCAGAAATGTCAAGAATGCATTCACAAAAGAACCTTATAGATAAAAAGGTTAAAAGTGAAGTAGAAGAGGAAGACTACAACTGATTAACATGTAAATGGTAAACTAAGTTACTGAGCTTTGCTTCCTTTAGCTTCTTGGTGCTCAATTCAAGAATAAAACTTCCTCAATGTGATCATAGACCAGTTCAACCAGGAGGAATTAGAATATACTTTTTTAAAGTTAGGTTGCGAGATATAACATAGTTTAATGGAAATCATTATTTTTTTTTCACTTTACACCTTTAACATCAATGAGGTAAAACGAGGGAAAACAATGAAACAATAACAATGTAGTTGGCATCACAAGTGAAAAACGATGGAATCGAGAATACAGAGCATGTTAGTGTTATATGTTTATTCTTGGAGAAGTCGAAGTATTCCAACTTATTACTAGTTAGTAAACCAAGTCGCGGATGTAAGAAGAAAAGGACGAGTTACGAAGATGGAAGCATTGAATTTCTCTATAATAAGAAATAAAATAAAAAACAGAAAAAGTTTACCAATTAATACAGATGAACGGATGTCTTTTCACATGAAACATCTTATAGCCATATATTCAGGTATATACTTCTTGCATGAATAGGTTTATCCCTCAGATTAGCAATTAAAGATTTTAGTTGCCGAAAAGAAAATTGGTGACATGCCATGAAGAACTTTTACCCGAACTTACAAAAATATTATATATATCTCATGAATTAAGTTAATATGATCTCAGCACTAAACAACTAATTTTTTATACTCAATTAATTTATCAAAATATACTTCATTTCTAAATTATGCCAGGGCATGTCAAATTAGTTTTTTGTCGTTGGAAATACGGGACCAAGACAGGCTATACACAGCACCATGACAGTGAGGATTAATAATGTTTGTTTCTAACAAGTTACCTATTAACATGATTAGAAATCTATTACCTCTAAGAAATAGAATGCAGAAAGCACCTTACGTGGAGGAGTATGGTCATGAATTTAGTTGTACACTTGGTATGGTAAGCCTCTTCTATTACTCTATAATCATAGGAAATATTTCGAAACATTCAGCTATTTCTTATAATGTTTTAACAAGCCAGTTTATCAAAATCTACATATCCAATTTCCCCAATTTTCTAAATATTTTGCAAATAAAAAGTGCCCATTGCAAACCATACCTTTTGGTAAAGCCCTTCCCGCCAATACGCTCCATTTACATTTTCCGTCTGAACTGTAAAATGTACAGGTGCTATAAGTAAAGCAAATGAAAATGGAGCTATAATTAAAGAAAAAATTGATGACCATGTTACATATTTCAGGCATATTACCTCACACTAGCAATATGTACTAGGTAACTCTATCCACTAAGCCTATGAAAGATGAAAAAAAGCACCTAGTGTTTCTTTTGTCTCTGTTGGGATTAGAACATGAGATATCATGGTTCTCAACAACTTCATTGACCACTACACCACACTCTTCCGTCCACATGTACTTGTCTTAGAAAGTTAAGTTTCCACTTTTATGAATATTTGGTAATATATTAATATTTATATCTATCTTTTAATCTATACTATTATAAAAGTACGAACCTCCGATACAAAATTTGATTACCATTCATATGTGCATTTCTGTTGGATAATATTGTTATTACAATTAATTTTTACACTTCTTTTGAGCCAAGAGTCTATTTACAAGTAAGATGTGCCTCTCTTACACTAAGAGCTCGAAAGTGACCTCACTAGTAGGATTACATTAAGACGTACGAGGGATTCGGTACAACTAATCGAGATTATAGTGTTATTTTTATTGGATAACAATACTGAGAGGATAATTAATTCAGGATATGTAATGATCTTACTTAGTATAGCTTAATTTGAAGCTGAATCACGGAAGGAGGGTAACTACTTGGCAAATAAACGACCAAGATTAAATAATAATTAATGAGGCATAATACTCAGGATCTTGCCACGTTATCTGAAGGTTGTTATAAACTGCAGAAGAGCAGAGAATGCAACAATAAACTTCTGGTAAATCAGTTCCTCCCTTATTTCTCTCCTCTCTTCCCTTCTATTCTCAACTAATGATAATTATTTCAACAAGTTGTTCAACTCTATTTTATAATAGGAAAATCACTTAATTATGCTATAGCACGACAAAGGGCCATATCAACCCATGAAAGTAAGAAAGAAGGAAAGAACTAAATCTAAATCGCATAAGGAATTACTCCCTCCAAGCAATCATTAATATCCTATATTCAAACTCATTAAAATCAAATATATGAGACGCATCAACCGATACTATCATAACTAATTTAAGTTCTAGTCTAGTAACTAGAATTATTGATTCAATTACCATTCCTATATCTTTCGTTAGAAAACCCTAGTGTTTTTCTTTTTATTACCATGCTTTTACCCAAAGGTGATAAATTATCAATGAATTTAATTTGTACAATGACTATTGGTGGATGTATGACTATCGTCCCAGTCAATCTTACTTCAATATAAATTATTGATGGGTAACGTTCTTAACCATGAGATACCTCCACTAGAAAGGCCGGGTGCATGACCATATATGAAATTAACATATAATACTGAATTTAGAACTTCATTTTAAAAGCGCAAATTTTGAAAGAAAAGATAAATAATTATTTTCAAAAGGTTTCTCCATTGTTAAATTTTATTTAAAATACACCTCGATGCCATCTATTATTGTATGTTTTTTGTATTACATGATTCTTCTTCTATATGGTAGTTCTGTTGAAGAATCTCCATGGACGGGGAAGAGATTCTCTCAAAGATGCACGAAATAGAGATTTGAAAATGTGAGAAGGAGAAAAATAATTTTATTCTAGGAAATGTTTATGTCAAAAATTCTACTATTTTTGTGGGTATTTCTCTCTACCTTTCTCATTATTTGTGTTGACGTGAATTTTTCGTGATGGGTATGTTTGAATTTGTAACAAATATTTAGCTTTAGTCCGATATTAAGAGAAAAAAAATCATACAATAATTAAATCTGAAAGATTAATTTTAATTATATAATTATCATTATTATATTATTTATTTAATTTTGTTTCAGATATGGAAGCATTAGTTGGTGTAAATGCTACCCACATTTTTGCATGATTTCAATATTTCTTGATTATAGTTATATTTGTCATTTTTGAGGTGGTTTACCATTTTCTATTTTTTTTTACCGTGCTTGTTGGTAATAATGTTTGGTAGATATTTTATCCCACAATATAGGATTCATATTTCTTTTATTAGAAGACATTGTTTTCTGTGTTTGTCGTATATTTTAAAAATGATTTTTATGAGAAAGATAAGGATAAGATTTATGGACATTCTACTTTTTTTCATGCTACAAATATCACACTAAGTACACATGATGGATTAATTTTTGAAGCCTGACAAAATTTCAGAAAAATTCTAAAGTAGAATGTAAGAATTGAAAGATATTACATGTCATGATCCAAAGTAGACCCTGGACGTAACATGACAGATAGAACCCCGGGAGGCCCTACCCAAGCCAATTAGCATACATCAAACAATATAATAGAAGTAAAGAGTTCAAAAGATAACATACAAAAGAGTTTGACAAAAGTGGAAATCTAACATAAGTTTTAAGGCAGTCTATTACATCATAGAGAAATATATCGAGACGTAATCCATACATCACATAAGAAGTCTGAAAATAGAAAAAAAACTAAAATCAATAAAATAATCTCGGCCCTCTGATCATGAGGACTCACCAATCTTCAAAATCTCAAAAGCATCAACCAACCACGAGTATGGGGAATAGGATTGCCGGACCCTACATTAGTGAAACATTGTAGGCACAAGCATGCATTAGAACATGGAACGTAGCAAGTGTGATAACAATGCAAAAGAGTTATGAAATCATGCTAAAAGGATTTTACATGACATGTGATTAATCTTTCAAACACACCTCATCCAATTCTAGGTTCAAACGATCGTTAGTCAGTATAAAACCCAACAAAGAGTTGGGGTCGAACCCACGGAGCGGTACATGTTCAAAATTCAATCAGGAAGTATGAGTATGCTCTAACTAGTTATAGAAATAGAAATTATCGAAAAAGATATTTAACAAATTAGAAAGGGGTGACACGAATGTCAGATAGGGGGGTTTTAGTTTGCAATTATCAACTACAAAGTAGTCATAAATAATTTGAAATAACAATAAGGAGAGGAATTCTCGGGATGTGATCGATTATGGGAAAATTTTGATATATGGGTAATTGAAACTACTAGTAAAAAGCTAAAAATCAGTGAGTAGGCTAGACAATAAGGGAGAAAGCTTTCTCTCGAACAACTATCCCGAATCAGGTGATTTCTTTAGAACATCAACAAGCATGACAATGAAGAACATCTCACACCTTAATTCATCCACTCTTTCGAGCTAGATGGGTAGGATTGGGTTTAGGATTCACTCTCTCCAGCTGAACATAGCTCAACCTAATACCTACAAATCATTAATCAATAATCTTAGTTCTAAAACCTCTCTCTCGAGCAAGAAAAGAACAATAAAATAGAACTGTATTTGCAATTAAAATTCATAAATTGAACCACAATTAATGATTAACCCACTTTAATTTAGCATTTAAACTAGTAATTAACAATACCCATAAACCAATTCAACGCATAACCACATGATCACACCCCAAGAATTGGGATTTTAGCCAAACATCGTAAAAGAGTAAAAAAGATTACCAAATCGATTATCCATCAACTGGGTAAGAGTAATTTAGTCTTTACAATGCTTCAATTTGCAGAAAATTCGAAACCCACTTGCAAAATCTCCAAATTGAATCTCCAAAATTCTTCAAGTCTAATGAGAAACTATGAAAAACTTAAGAGAGAAATATTCTAAACTAATTCAGTCTAAGTCGAACTACTAAATAAAATGTTCAAACTCTAATTTGTAGTAGCCAAAAATAAGCCACGAAAGGCCATTAGGCGAAGTAAGTCGGGTTCGCCGAACCACTCGGCGAACCGCCCAATGCTCTCTTCTATCACCTTTTTCCCTTGGCATTCAGCATCCTCAAGTCCTGTAACTTTGGGTGATCTCTCTCTGCATTGCGGAACTGATCGGCGATTCACCGACTGCTCTTTTTGTCACCCACTTGGTTTCTTCCTTCAGGGCTTGGCACGTTGGAACTTTAGGCGGACAGATTAGCCACTCGGCGATTCGCCAAGTGCTCTTGGCGATCACCAGGCTTGCCTTTCTTCATTTCTTCAGCTTGTTTTGTTCCTTTTTATTTGTTAGTGTCCTTGCTTTGTTCCTCAATCCATATACCTGAAGATCAAGGCTTCAGCATCAGTTTATGGGACAAATTAAGCATTTGGGGATACTAAATCTATATAAACAAAGCGCCAAATGAGTCCAAATCTCAAACTCATCAACACCCCCAACTTAAACTTGTGTTTGTCCTCAAGTAAAACTCAAGATCATTAGTTCAAAAAGGATGTCTCAAATAGTGCTGCATAAGACTCAACATGAATGCACTCAACAAGATTCAACTTACTCATGCAATGATCAACTGTGCACTAAAAGATTCAAACTGTGACTCGCCATTATCAAAGATGCTCATGTTCACAATACTTGCTTCAAATGCAAGTTCAAGATCTACAAAGGTACTCAAATGCCCTCACAACAGAAATGATTCCCTATTCACACAAGGTTCTTCAACAATTTATAGTTCCGAAATCACATACGACTCTCATACTCACAAAGATGAACACATGCATGACTTCACCCATGGGTTTGCCCTTATTTTCCAATCAACATTCGTTTCAACTCACTCAAGATCACAAATGTCTTTTCAAGGCTTGTAACGGGGCTGAGTGTAAAGGTATGGTCATTTAGACTCAGTGGATGCTACCCTTATGAAGTGTGGTCTCAACATCACTTTCTTCCTTTTCTTTAACATTTTGATCATGCTCATAATTTACCCCATTATTCAACTTCAAATGGACTACCGAATACCCCATTTCTTTTGCAACTTCCACTACTTTATTTCACAACTTTTTCATTCTTTTTCTTTTGCTTTCTTCTTTTCTTATTTTTTTTTACATGGAGGGGTTCCATCTTTTTCAAAACCATTGCTCAAAGGGGGGATTTCTCACACTTCTTGATTTCCTTCTCTTTTCACCACACCACCAACTTAGTCTTTTGGACTAAGTTAGCTATTTAAACAAACCACACTTCATGAGAGTTATGGGTGAATGGATAAAGAGAGGTCACAATTGTTCAAGTTTCTTCCAAGAAAAGGATAAGGCTCAAGAGGGTTCAAACAAGGTTCACACATCTCACAAGGTTGGCCACAAAAGAGGTATATTGTCAAATTGTTTCACTCTTCAATTTTTTTTTTTGCCTAAGATCATTTCAAGTTCTTGGATCACTTAGTCACCGACTGCTCTTTTTTGTTGCCGACTTGGTTTCTTCCTTTAGGGCTTGGAACATTTAAATTTAGGCGAACAGATTAGCCACTCGGCGATTCGCCAAGTGCTCTTCGCGATCAGCAGGCTTGTCTTTCTTCATTTCTTCAACTTGTTTTGTTCCTTTTTGCCTGTTAGTGTCCTTAATTTGTCCCTCAATCCATATACCTGGAAATCAAGCCTTTAACATCAGTTTATGCACAAATTAAGCATTTGAGGACACTAAATTTATATAAACAAATCCCTAAATGAGTCCAAATCTTGGACTCATCAACACCCCTAACTTAAACTTTTGTTTGTCCTCAAGTAAAACTCAAAACCATCAGTTCAAAAAGGATGACTCAAATAGTGCTGCATAAGAATCAACATGAATGCACACAACAAGATTCAACTTACTCATGCAATGATCAATTGTGCACTCAAAGATTCAAACTGTGACTCACCATTATAAAAAAATGCTCAAGTTCACAAAACTTTCTTCAAATGCAAGTTCAAGCTCAACAAAGGTACTCAAATGCCCTCACAACAAAATTGATTCCCTATTCACACAAAGTTCTTCAACAATTTATAGTTCGAGAATCACATACGACTCTCACACTCACAAAGATGAACCCATGCATGACTTCACCCATAGGTTTGCCCTTATTTTCTAATCAACATTCGTTTCAGCTCACTCAAGATCATAAAGGTCGTTTCAAGGCTTGTAACGGGGCTGAGTGTAAAGGTATGGTCATTTAGGCTCAGTGGCTACTACCCTCATGAAGTGTGGTCTCAACATCACCTTCTTCCTTTTCTTTAAAATTTTGATCATGCTCATAATTCACCGCATTATTCAACTTCAAATGGACTACCGAATACCCCATTTCTTTTGCAACTTCCACTATTTTATTTCACAACTTTTTCATTCTTTTTCTTTTGCTTTCTTCTTTTTTTTTTTACATGGAGAGGTTCCATCTTTTTCAAAACCATTGCTCAAAGGGGGAATTTTTCACACTTCTTGATTTCCCTTCTCTTTTCATCACACCCCCAGCTTAGGCTTTTGGACTAAGTTGGCTATTCAAACAAACCACACTTCATGAGAGGTATGGGTGAATGGATAAAGAGAGGTCACAATTGTTCAGGTTTCTTCCAAGAAAAGGATAAGGCTTAATATGGTTCAAGAAATGTTCACACATCTCACAAGGTTGGCCACATAAGAGGTATATTGTCAAATTATTTCACTCTTCAAAATTTTTGCCTAAGATCATTTCAAGTGCTTGCATCACTTAGTCAACGGGACAAACGGGGAAAATTCTAGGTGTAATCACACACAATATTCAAGATAATCTCATCACACAAGGCATTGACACCAATATCAAACAAGACTCCACACTTTCTAGCTAGTTTGTAATGTTTATCACATGAGACTCATTCGATAACTGGCTAGTCACAACAAGATGCTAAAAGTTCACACATTGTCTATGCAACTTCATTTTTCCTCATCGTAGCCGCACATTCATTTCGTTCAATTAAGGTCACTATTCAAGTCATCGGTATTGATCATAACCGATACTCAAATTTGCACAAGAACAGCCACAATCACAAACAATAGAGGTGGCACAAATTTTTAAAAAAATAGGAGAAAACCATTTCCATTCAAAACAAGGAGCCACAAGTTCTACCATCCACGATATTAAGATTCAAACACAATCAAAACACAAATATAGATCACAAAATCCAATATATACAAATAAAATGTGATCACAACAGGTAGGTATAGAAATACCTCACCCCACCCATAAAATAAAAGCAATTGTCCTCAAATGCAACTAAAACAACGATAATTCAACAAAAACAACAGAGAGGAAGGTAAAGATGTAATCCTGAAAGGCTAAGTATGGGTAAAGTCTGCATCGTAGTCACTCCATCTGTCGGGGCATCAGTGCCCGATGCAACATCAACACTAGCTCCACTGAAGCCTGCCATTGATGTATCTCTCAAAGATGTCTGAATGGCCGAATGAACCATAGCCTCCTCGACCTTAGTTAGGCCTTCATAGGTGGTCTCATCCTGAACACCGAGCTGCTCCTCAATAGTCTCAGCCTCGGAATCTGCAGCCACATTATCAGCTCTAACCTCATCTCCGGTGGTAGCCAGAGGCACATCAGAATAGGCCGGAATATCAGTGTCCAGGTCGTTAGTGGATCACCACAATCCCAAAAATCATCGACATGTTAGTGGACTTCAGCTGGTCCACATCTTTGCTCAACTCTACAATTGTAGTCTTTCAGACCGTCAGCTCATGAGTGGCTCTATGACCTCTCCCACACACCTCTATCCTTGGCGTGAGGGCATCAATAACATCTATAAGATGTGTTAAAGCAGCGGTGAGAGTTCTCTCAATCATCCCAGGAAATGCAGCCTCTAGCCTGGAGGCACGCACGTCATCAGAATGGGCTAGGTGCCCCATCCGTAGCAGCATGGACTGAGTGATTGGAGGTCGGGATGCATCAGAACTAGCAACAGACCTAGGAGGCAGGGAAGCGGTAGAAGAACTCAGAGTCATAGAGGGGGCAGAGTTGGAAATACCTGAAGGCCCAATGGCCGGAGTAGGCAATAATGCCTCTGCAGGTAGTGTCTCAATATCAACAGCCGGGGAAGTATCCACCAGGGCTGCCATCTTCTTCTCAGCCTCATCCTTCAAGTAATCAGCCTCAATACGTAGGATGTCAGTAGAGGAGGTGGTTATCACTTCCACATCCATCTTCTCATCATGTGGCACACGGGCTTGTCTGCACAACTTAGTGATCAACACCAGAAAAGGAAGAGATGTCTGTCACTTTCTAGCTCTCATGGCCATCTCCTATCTACTAATTGTACCCAAATTTATGCGCTTCCCTGCAATAATGGATCCAAGACAGGACGCCTTTGTGTGGCGGAGGATAGACTCATTCTGGGGTGGCATGATTGTGCTACTAATGAAGCCGAACCAATACCTCGCTGCCATATTGAGGTCTTTCTTCTCTATTGCCACTCCGACCTCAATCCACCTAGGAGTATTGTCAAATAAAAGAGGGGCCAGCCAACCTTTCATATCCTTCAAAGCCTTTGTCCTGATCATACTCTGGTTAGTCATCAGCAATGTTGTTAGGGTATTCCAATACAACGTTTATATCGTCACCATCACATTTTACCTTTTCCCCCTGGACAACTACATACTCCACTGGTTGAAAGGTGGCAGCCTTCCTCTTTCCCTATGGTACGAGGGCTCCATAGGCTGAGTAGAACTCCCAGACCCAGTTAGGAATGTAGGGACCCCAGGGTTTAGTAAAGAGTTGGAAATTATGGGATGTCAGGGTGCTTCATATCTCCGGATATCTGTCCACCACACCATCTGTGGACAGTCTCTTCTCCTCAATGAAAGTACTTAGTCCCTCGGCCTTTAGTTTGTTGAGAGACCGGGGAGGAGGACCCTGTACAAGTGATGCTGGGACCATAGTCTGATCTGGAACTGGAGGAGGAGGAGTAGTATGAGGCACGCAGATCCTAGACGGATCATGCATCCTTTTGGAGTGTATTTCAGCTCTCCGGGCCAATAGAAGTTGGTCATCCTCAGTCTCAAAGATGGCAGCCTGAGAATCCTGGTGTTCCCCCTCGCTTTCAGATGTGGTAAGGTGAGTCGCGTAGACTCCCTCACTGTCAGAGCTAACCTCTGGTGATTCAGTTGCAGGTGGCTTGCCCTTTCCTTTGCCTTTCCCACCCGTGATAGGAAGTTTGGTTGCATTAGCTTTGGATGCGGCTGCATCATCATTTATGATGATCCGTTTTGCCCGCTTGCAGGGTGGTATGTCTCATCCTGGTACTTTGGGTCTAGCCATATCTGCAAAACACATCGAAAAGTGTTAGAAATAATTCAAGAGAATTAAAGAAATCAAGTTGCAGAAAGACTCGCGGAACCACTCGGCGAGTCACCGAGTCGCTTAGGCGAGCCATATCGGGCTCGCTGAAAGGACCAGCTTGAAAAATTTCTAGAAATAAGGCATGTCGGTGATGTTCAGGGACCTTCGGTGAATCTCCGACATCACTCGACAAGCTTAGACTAGCCTGCCGAATATAACAATGTATTTTAGGGATTAAAGGCGCAAAAAGGGCGATCAAAGAAACCTTTCGGTGAGTTGTCGAGTGAACTCGGCAAGCTCAGACTTCCCGCTGAAAGTTACAGACTCTAACTAGCCAGATCAAGAAATAAAATGTGATCAAAGGGGGATTTTGGTGAACCGCCGAACAGGTCGGCGAGATCGACCCAGCTCGCCAAACTGCCCAACGTGCCAATTTTCAACCCTGTTTCCCAAAATCAAGCCCTCATCCCCGAAATTCAAAATCAAAAGCACACACTATGCAATTCATACTAGACCCATAAGACCCATGCCTTCAGGGTACTCATACTTCCCCAGATTTGGTAAAAATTGGCCATTTGATTAATTTTGCCCTTAAGAATGACGTCAAACGCTCCATCATTAGGAAAATTATGTCATTTGGCATAATTTGGGGTTACTTATAATTCACCCAACTAGACCCAACACAAAATAACCGCAACCCAAGAATTTAGAATCAATTTTAATGCACAAAACATGGGAAAACATCTTTTTAAGCATTTAGGCACAAGTTCAAAAACAACAATGGGCAATCCGACACATAAAACATGATTTAAACAATTACCCAACACATTTCAATACATATTTACCAATAACATTTGAGTTCAACGACTAATCAAAGGTGCGGGGTTCGAAAAACCAACTTGTATGCCAATATTGATAATTTGAAAAGCTAGGCAGCAAAGTATTCTGATTCCGAGCATGAGATCACACACAAAAAGGGAATACAATAATAAAATACGGAAGATCTAAAGTACGGGTGAGAGTGTACGGGGTTAGAAATGAGAGACTATGAAAGATTTTGAAATTTTAAATCGTTTGGCCTTTTAAAACCTTTCAGTTCGTGGCCATTTCGGCGGTGTTAGTCGACCACGCCTAACCATTCAGTGATGCGTCGAGTGTTACATTCCCTCCCGAGTTTTACAGGACCTCCATTCAATTTTGGGGTTCAAACGATAGATAAAATCGGGCTCGCTGACCTGTTCGGCGAGTCACCGATTAAGAAATGGGCCCGCCGAGTTTTACAACCTTTCACTTCAGATTTTGTGGGTCCAACGAGGGTCCTAGTCGGCTCGTCGACCTCTTCGGTGAGTCGCCGACTGGACTTTTGGCTCGCCAAACTGCTTCTTTTCCAACACACTTCAATTTTCAACCTGCACAATCAACACCCGTTATTCAAAATCAAACTTAAAGCATTAAAAACTTGGGTTGCCTCCCAAGAAGCGCCTTAGTTAACGTCGTGGCACGACGAAAGTACCCACTCAAGCTTCATTTTTGGGGTTTGCCATTGTATCACTAGGCAACCCCCCTTGTTGTCTTGGGTTCAAATGTGATGAAATTTGACCCTTTTGGGTCTCCAGTTGTTTAATAGAGACTGAGTGAGAGGTCACCATCTGATTGAGAGTCGTGACATCCTCTTTCATTTCTTTCAACACTTTGTCGGACCCTTCAACCTTGTTCAGAATGCGTGAGAGCATGTCTTCCGTACGGCCGCCCTCAGATTCCTTTGACTTTTGACGCTCATGGGGATGAACATACCTATCATTATCCCCCTCTATTTCCTTCTAAGTGGCGTTCTGATCACGCTAATCTCTGTCACAGTCTCTCCATCCCTCATCTCTATTCCAACCTTGATTACCACCCGGTCTTGGGTAGTTTGCAGGATAACCTCCTCCTTGATTGGCTAGGAAGTTTACTTCCTCATTGTACAACACTTCAAAGTGTGCTTCATCGGGGTTTACTCCACCAACACCCACATCATTTACACTCTTTGTACCAATACACATGACATTCTTAGCCAAGATATCCAGCTGGGTCATCATTTTTGCCATGTTTTGGTCTCTCTCTTGATCCTTCTCGATCTGCTCTTTTGTCATTCTAAAATTAAGTGGAGAGACTTGGTCCTCACGAGTGTAACATGCCGTGTTGATCTTGGTCATGCAATCAAGGAGTTGGGAAGCTACTTCATAGGGTTGTTGCATTATACCACCGGGAACAAGTTGATCAACAACTCCTTTGTTCACCGAATCAAGGCTCCTATAAAAGTATTGCAGCAACACATTATTGGACAATCCATGAATTGGACATTTCAGCACCAACTTCTTAAACCTCAGCCACGTCTCATGGATTGGATCACCTTCCAAGCGTTTGAAACCTTGGATACTATCCCTAAGAGTCATCATATTCGATGGGGGAAAGAATCTCACTTGGAACACTGTGATCAGCTCCATCCAAGAAGTGATGGAATATCTTAGTAACTCAGCCAACCACTTACTAGCCTAGCCCATCAGAGAAAATGGGAACAACCTGACACGGATTGATTCTTACGATATGTTCTTGAATGAGAACCGTCCGCAAACATCCACAAAATTCCTTATATGCTCATGGGGATCCTCATGAGCCAGCCCCCCAAATAATCCTTTCAATTGTAGGAACTGAAGCATGGTCCTTCTGATGTGAAAAACAGTGTTTCCTTCGATCGGAGGTAAACGAATTGCCGCAACACCACCCATTTCGACTTGGTCATTGAAATTTGGGTCATTAACATCGTTTAGGTTTCCAACATCATCTTGGTGGCCCACTTGGCTGCCATTACTTCTGCTAACGCTCATCTCTTCCTTTGTTTTAACACAAGCAACACAAAACCAAAAACAAAAATAAGTAGATTCAACTATCACTAAAAAGATCACAAATCAACTTCACCAAAAGAATTTTAAACAACACCGCTCCCCGGTAGCGGTGCCATTTTTTATTAACGTTTCAAACACACCTCATCCAATTCTAGGTTCAAAGGATTGTTAGTCAGTATAAAACCCAACAAAGAGTTGGGGCCGAACTCACAGAGAGCGGTACCTGTTCAAAATTCAATCAGGAAGTATGAGTATGATCTAACTAGTTATAGGAATAGAAATTATCGAAAAAGACATTCAAATAATTAGAAAGGGGTGACATGAATGTCAGATGGGGGTTTTAGTTTGCAATTATCAACTACAAAGAAGTCACAAACAATTCGAAATAACAATAAGGAGAGAAATTCTCGGGATGTGATCGATTATGGGAAAATTTTGATATATGGGTAATTGAAACTACTAGTAAACAACTAAAAATCAGTGAGTAGGCTAGACTATAAGGGAGACAACTTTCTCTCAAACAACTATCCTGAATAAGGTGATTTCTTTAGAACATCAACAAGCATGACAATGAAGAACAACTCACACCTTAATTCATCCACTCTTTCGAGCTAGATGGGTAGGATTGGGTTTAGGATTTACTCTCTCGAGCTTAACCCAGCTCAACCCAATACCTACAAATCATTAATGAATAATCTTAGTTCTAAAACCTCTCTCTCGAGCAAGCCAAGAACACAAAAATAGAACTGCATTTGCAACTACAATTCATAAATTGAACCACAATTAATGATTAAGCCCACTTTAATTTAGCATTTAAACTAGTAATTAACAATACCTATAAACTAATTCAACCTATAACCACATGATCACACTCCAAGAATTGGGGTTTTAGCCAAACATCATAAAAGAGTAAAAATGATTACCAAATCGATTAGCCATCAACTGGGTAAGAGTAATTTAGTTACAATGCTTCAATTTGCAGAAAATTCAAAACCCACTTGCAAAATCTCAAAATTGAATCTCCAAAATTCTTCAAGTCTAATGAGAAACTATGAAAAACATAAGATCAAAATATTCTAAACTAATTCAGTCTAAGTCGAACTCCTAAATAAAATGTTCAAAATCTAATTTATAGACACCAAAAATAAGCCACGAAGGACAATTAGGCGAAGTAAGTCGGGTTCGCCGAACCACTCGGTGAATCGCCCAATGCTCTCTTCTCTCGCCTTTTTTCCTTGGCATTCAGCATCTTCAAGTCCTGTAGCTTTGGGCGATCTCTCTCTACATCACGGAACTACTCGGTGATTCACCAACTTCTCTTTTTTGTCGCCCACTTGGTTTCTTGCTTCAGGGCTTGGCACATTGGAACGTTAGGCGGTCAGATTAGCCACTCGGAGATTCGCCAAGTGCTCTTGGCGATCATCAGGCTTTCCTTTCTTCATTTCTTCACCTTGTTTTTGTTCCGTTTTTCCTGTTAATGTCCTTGCTTTGTTCCTCAATCCATATACTTGAAAATCAAGACTTTAGCATTAGTTTATGGCACAAATTAAGCATTTGGGGACACTAAATGTATATAAACAAAGTCCCAAATGAGTCCAAATCTCAGACTCATCAACATGCAATGACCAAGCTAAATAATAAAATAACATGTTAGAAATCAAAAGTCCTAAATGTGGTCAATGCAAGCTAAATATCTTATAAAACACTTATGAGATAGTTTAGAAAGTAACCTTTGTTCATTATTGTAACATCCCGCCTTAGCATAGAGCTAAATTTAGAAAGAATTAAATTGGAAAGAGCCGAATTAAAATTTTTGCAAGTTATACTGAAGTTGTGAGTTTTGGGTCAGCTTCAAACGATCATAACTTTCAGAACGGGATGAATTAGGTGGCCCATAAGATATCAAATGAAAGTTCTTTCAATCCTCTTTCCAACGCCACAGAGGTTTCTAAATTTCGAGTTCGGATAAGGAAGATATGACCGTTTGAAGTTAGCCTATCCAGTTAAGAAAATTTACCTGAATTAATGTGGGGTATTTTGGTCTTTTCCTTACCCCATCAGTTTTAAACATCTTTTTAGTAATATTTTAGAGGTATAAACTAATTTTGATCAGTGTTACAACTCTAAAACACTCTTAGGGTTTTGAGAGGAGTTCAAGAGGAGAGGTTCAAGGCGTTCATCAAGATTCTTGAGATTTGTCGAGGAATTTCGCCAAATTAAGGTATGTAAGTTTTCATAGTGTTGGGTTCGCTCACCCACATGCCAATCATGTAAATTCCATCCTTAATTTCATTCTTGAGGTTGAATGATTTGAATTCTTGATGGATGTTTTTGAGGATTTGTTCTTCATGCTTTGTTTATGGAGTTTGATGAATTCTTGAGGTGAGGATTTCGATCTTTGAGGGTTTCTCTTAAGGAAAAGTGAGTAGATTCTCGTGTACTTGTATTGGGTAATTGAATATAAGGAAAATTTTAGGGAATCAATCGATTCTAGGTGAATCAGGGTCAGAAAACGAGAAAAAAAATTTGTCGGGTCGTTCTGGGGAGGGGTAGTGCGACTCGCCACTGATGCGCCAGGAGGGATGGCGCGCTGCCCTTGTAATGCACAAAAATGGGCCCTCTGAAGTTCAGGGGCTGGCTCCCCACGCCAGCAGTGCGCTAGGGTCGCCTGCTCCCACTCTTTTTCCGTCATTTTCTCCGTCTAAGTTCTTTTAAAGTGTACCTTAACTCCTTTCTAATTCTAACTACTCTATACTACATCTAAACATCGAGAAATCCTTCATAACATGAATCATAACCCTTGAATTCATAATTCAAATTCAAGGTAGAGTTAAGAGTAAAGTTTTCAAAGTTCTTTCGAGTCATTTTGAGAATTCTTTTACAATGTTTTAAAACTTAAGACTTGAGTACTTGAGTACTTGAGTATAAGGATGAGGAGAGTTGATTTTTCATTTTTTGAAATGAATATACGGGAACTAAATATTCCCAAGAGTAAATGTTTTTACATTTAAAATGAGAGGAAACATCGATTTCCAAATGAGTTTATGAGGAGTTTTTGAGTATAATCTCTTTTAAGAGAATTTTTTGAGTAATAATCTCAAAGTTTGAGGATGAGGAAATATTTTTAAACATATGAGATGAGTTATATTATTGGGAGTAGTATTGAGTACCGGTATAGCGACGAGTTTAAACAACTCAAAGTCCTCATTGTCACGACCCGAGCCTACACCCTGGATGTGACCGGCACTCGAGAACCATTGCTGGTCCCCAAGGGAACCCTCATCCTAGCTGACTACAAGCGGAAGACTAACTTAAGCATACAAAGCTTAAAACAGAATAAAATTTATCGAAACTCATAATATAATCGTATATTCAACTAGCCAAAACTAGGCAACTCAAGTCTTTAAAACATTTAACAAGATAAATGAAACAGAATTCTAAAACTCTACTGTCTATCTATGAAGCCTCTAACTGACAAAGATGGAAGTCGGGACAAGACCCACGACATCCTAACAACTGATATAACTGAAAATACAAGTGGAACCCTCTGAAAATAAGGAGGCTCACCATAGCTAACTCAAACTCCATGTGGTATCAATGAAGCTCCTGTTGATGACCCTGAATACCTGTATCTGCATCATGGAATGATGCAGCCCAAATAGCTCAGTACGTGGAATGTACAAGCATGTAAGGGGAATTCTAAAGAATAAATATACGCTTGAACTTGATAAAAAGGAAACATACTTACCTCTTCTGAATTAACTCAACTCAACTCAACTCAAGAATAAGATACTCAACTCATAGTTATGATACTTAACTCACTTAAGATACTCAACTCATGATACTCAAAGATAAAGCAACATTAAAAGATGCAATATATATGAAAAGCTTTTAAAATAGTAGATAGCAACTCAATGTATTGAAGAATAGAATAATAATTCAGTTTGTATATATAAAAATACAATATTAATCTGTGGGAGTTTCTCTAACCGAAAACCATCACTATGAGCTATGTGATGATACAACGTCTCGTTAACGCTGCCAGAAGTGTCCTATACTTTTCCGGGGTATAGAATCTCTCAACTAAGTGGATCCACTTGTCTATGCTAAAAAACATTAAGGAATCATCTGAAAAGTATGACCCTTTCTACCCACGTTGGCTACATGGTTTATGGAGACTTGAGTTATCTAAACTCGTCCCTATATCAGTGCTCAATACTACTCCCAAAAATATACTTAGCTCTTATGTTTAAAAACATAACTCTTCCTCTGGTTTGAGATAATTGCTCAAACTACCCTCTAAAAAGAGGTAACTACTCTTGAAATAACTTTTAAACTCATAACTCATTTATAAATCTCAGTTTCTCTTTTATCAATGTAAAAATTGATGCCTCTGGGAATACATAGTCCCCTTATACTCATACTTGAAAACTCTCTCTCAAAAACATTTCAAAATCATATTATAATATGATCATTGATGACTCGGGAAGTCATGCTGCATAAACATTGATGGTATATCTAATACCATACTTCTCTTACATTGATGACATACTCGATTGTCATACTAACCATGCTTTAGAAATCTTTTCTCAAAACTCATCTTTACTTTCTCAAAACTCAGTTTAAGAACTCAAATATTGGCTTGAAAAAGCTTTTCAAAATTTATAACTCAAATCATAGGGTTCATGCGGAATTATGGACATGAACGACTCAACTCAAGAATGTTAATGAAACCTCTCATCTCAA
This sequence comes from Solanum etuberosum, assembly GCA_029582245.1. NCBI lineage: Eukaryota > Viridiplantae > Streptophyta > Magnoliopsida > Solanales > Solanaceae > Solanum > Solanum etuberosum. Next base: position 112,015 of record JAJONR010000889.1, read on the forward strand.
GACTGCTCGACTCATAAGGTTCATGCAGAATTATGGGCATGAACTACTCAACTCAAAGACCTTCATGGGTAACATGTAGTAGCCCCATGATTAGGAATAAAATCCCAAAATTATTAGGAACTCAATACTCAAGGCTTAGAACTTGAAGATACTACTCCTCTCAAAGATACTCAACTGATGGAGTTCATGCGTAATTTATGGGCATGAACGACTCAACTCAAGGGTCTAAATAACAATATTGAACTCAGGTATACGACTCTTCTCATTCTCATACTTACTTCCTCAAAACTTAGCTCAAATCGACAGTTGATCTCAAAGGATTCACAATTGAACTCAAAGACTTTCTTGAACTCTACTCTTTAACTCTTTCTTGAATTTGAATTATCATTTCAAGAGTAATGATTCATGATATGAAGAATCTCAATAAAAATATAGCAATTCGATAATTAGGAATAGAACTTTTAAAAGAAATACGAACTCGAGAACTCAAAATCAACTTATCTCGACAATACTCAAATACAAGGGTAGAATCCTAGATTTCTCTTTTACTCATTTGAAAGTAGATGTAGGGCGTGAGGACGAACTAGTTCAACACAAATTAGCCTTACATACCTGGAAGAACAAGGTTCTTGAAGATTCTTGAAGAAGAATCTGATTAAAAGCCTTGAAACCCTAGCTTGAAGGTAAACGATCAATAAAACTTTTCTTGAGATTCTTGAATTAGTTTCTTGAAATCTCTATGACCAAAAATTATGATTTTCATTAGTGATTCATAATTTTATGGAAGATTTTGAGTTGAAAAAAATGGAATTCTTGGAGAAAGACTTACTTTGAAGAAGAATTTTGAAAAAGATTGAAAGAATCTTGAATGAAGTCTTCTACTTTGAGTTTTCCTTAGGGTTTTGCCCTAGGGTTTGAGAGAGAAGAGAATGATGGATTAAAAGCTCAAAATCTTATTGTTTTACCCCTTTTATTAGTCTAGAAATTCGTTTAGGATTTTCTTGGAGGTAAAAAAATAAAAACAACCCTTTTTAATGTATTCTCGTCGGCTAAATTCGTAATATCACTGTATAGGTTACTAAAATAGTCGTAACTTTTTACTTAGAAATTGGATTGACACGAAATTTGTGGCGTTGGAAAGTAGACACCAATACCTTTAATTTAATAGATTATGACTCACATAACTCTTTATATTTTAAGAGATATAGTCATTTGAAGTTGACCTAGGTAGAATCTTACATCAAAACTTAATCGATAAGGAAACTTCAAGAACACTTATCAAGATCTCATCAACAAATTAAATTTCTCAATATTTATGTATAGATTCGCAAAAGAAACTCATCATTGGCGTGTGGTGAATGAACCCAACACTATGGAAGCTTACATACCTCTTAGGGATGAAACCCATGGCAAAAATCTGCAACAAAAATCAAGAACCTCGATGAACGCCTTGATCCTTTCCTCTTTTCTCCTATTTTCTCTTCTTGAACTCTCAACTAAAACCCTAGGCGTATTTTAGGATTATAAAATTGAACCCAATAGGATTAGACCCTTAAAAACTTACTAAAAATGAATTAAATCTGATTTGGTGAGGAAAACACCAAAATACCCCTCAGTATTTTCGGGTAACATTCCTCAACTGGACAACTTAACTTCAAAAGGGCATATCTCACTCATCCGAACTCGAAACTTAGAAAACTCGGTGGCGTTGGAAAGATAATTCAAAGACCTTTCATTTTCCATATTATGGCACACCTAAATCATCATGTACTAAGAGTTATGGTCGTTTGAAATTGACCCAAAACTCATAAGTTAAGCATAACTTGCAAATTTTTAGATTTTGCTATTTCCAATTTAGTTCTTTTTGGAACTCATGGTGCTACATCTAGTGACCTTAACACTTAAGAAATTTTTAATTCCTTGGTAAAATCTCACTAACTACGAAAAATGGTTCGAGTCTTAGTTCGGAATTTTTTTCGGGGTGTTACAATATCTTCCCCTTGGGATCATTTGTCCTCAATGACGACTGGATTGGGTATGGAACGAGTTACTCTTACTATATTCAAGCCTAGTAATCTAACAACTCCATGGACTCCTACTAACAATCTCTTTAGGAAATTCTCAACACTAGACTTGATCTTTCATCTTATCATCTCCCCCTTATGTCTAAAGCTAACACTTGAAAGCTATGGACCTATTCCACATTGACAATTCAATTATGCTATTTAGGCACACATGGACAATTATAACTTAATTGGAACCTCATCTTGTAGCATACCATCTCGGCACACCTCTTAATGCTCTTGTTACTCTTGTGACTTAGTCACACTTCACTGCCCTTATCTAACCGTGAGGGTCTCTCACTTGTACCACTCATATTTATTGCAACTTATCACCTCAATTCCTCACCTACTCTATGTCAAGTCTTCTAGATCAAATATCTAGACTAACATCATCACCCTCATGTTGCCATTCTTTTGATTATGACACTCGTCTCAAATTCAAGGTTAATGTTTATTACTAAACCCGAATATCAATATGATTGTTCACCTACTATACAAACTTACCACTACTATGCACAAATTTTAGAAACACTCATACAGTAGGACCTTATGACAAGTAGTTAATCCTCACCTCTTAGTATTCATACTTACAATTTACTATCAGATTTCCCTTCACAACTTGAGTACTATTCACTCATTCACTATACATCAATGCCTAATTAGTTTTATAACACTTTGAATATTATGGGCTCTCCCTCAAAATCATAAGCCTAGCTTAGATCTATCACCTCATGAATACTCATTCTCTTCTATTCAACACTTACACTTGGTCATTTCCTACACAATGACACTTCATCACCAACTCATTTCTTGCTACAACACACTCTACCTTGTATGATGGAATCTTGAATACTCATCACTTCTTAGTCTACCCATAAGGGAAAACTCTTCATTAATAACTTACTAGGTGCATGACTATAGTAACATAGCTTGCCTCATCACTATCTCCCTTTCTTAGATTACTGAACCTCTGCATACTTTCCTCTAATTTTGGGCACTTTCACTACTACCGCTCATGATCTCATAACTCATGTTACCTTTTCAGGCGAAAATGCTACCCAAGCTCTAATCATACTTTCTCATAAGGATCTCAGCTAAAACAAGGCTTAGAGAAGAGAGTACAACTCGATTTTAGCTCAAATGCACGATTCACATGAATATGGGTGCATTCCTCTTTAACTTAACACTTAACTCACTCATGGGCTTCTCTTAAGCCCCTCTGGAGTCTCATCACTTCCTCAAGATTTTGCTAAGAGTAACTCCTTGATAAAGAATAGACTTTGCTTTTCAACCACCTCTAGTATGGGGGTAGTTGAATGGATATGAGAACGCATGAGTTAGAATAAGTCTCTATGACATAGCTCTATTGCATCATTCAGAATATGAAAGAAGGAAAACTTTTCCTAAATGGTTGTAGTCACTTATTTATAGAAGTGGGGCCCTCACAACCACAAATAAGATCCTACTTGGCACGGCTCCATAGACACCTTAGGACTCTTGAACTCTGTGCTCTGATACAGGTTTTGTCACAACCCGAGCCTACAGCCTGAACGTGGCTGGCACTCGAGAACCATTGTTGGTCCCCAAGAGAACTCTCATCCTGGTTGACTACAAGCGGAAGACTAACTTAAACATACAAAGCTTAAAATAGAATAAAATTCATTGAAACTCAAATAATTAACTCAGAATATAATCGTATATTCAACTAGCCAAAACTAGGCAACTCAATTCTTTAAACCATTTAATAAGATAAATGAAACAGACTTCTAAAACTCTACTGTCTATCTATGAAGCCTCTAACTGACAAAGATGGAAGTCGGGACAAGACCCACGACATCCTAACACCTGATATAACTGAAAGTACAAGTGGAACCCTCCGGAAGCAAGGAGGATCACCATAGCTAACTCAAACTCCATGTGGTATCAACGAAGCTCCAGTTGATGACCCTGAATACCTGTATCTGCATCATGAAATGATGCATTCCAAATAGCTCAGTACGTGGAATGTATGAGCATGTAAGGGGAATTCTAAAGCATAAATATAGGCTTGAAGTTGATAAAAAGGAAACATACTTACCTCTTCTGAACTCACTCAACTAAACTCAAGAATAAGATACTCAAATCAAAGATACTCAACTCAAGATACTCAACTCATGATACTCATGGATAAAGAAACAGTAAAATATGCAATATATATGAAAAGCTTATAAAACAGTAGATAGAAACTCAATGTACTGAAGAATACAATAATAACTCACTTTGTATATATAAGAATACAATATAACTCTGTGGGAGTTTCTCTAACCGACAACCATCACTATGAGCTATGTGATGATACAACGTCTCACCCATGCTGCCAGAACTGTCCTATACTTTGCCGAGGTATAGAACCTCTCAACTAAGTGGATCCACTAGTCTATGCTAAAAAGTATTAAGTAATCATCTAAAAAGTATGACTCTTTCTACCCATGTTGGCTACACGGTTTATAGAGACTTGAGTTATCTGAACTCGTCCCCATATCGGTGCTCAATACTACTCCCAAAAGTATACTCAGCTCATATGTTTAAAAACATAACTCTTCCTCTGGTTTGAGATAATTTATCAAACTACCCTCTTAAAAGAGGTAACTACTCTTGAAATAACTTTTGAACTCATAACCCATTTAAAAATCTCAGTTTCTCTTTTATCAATGTAAAAATTGATGCCTCTGGGAATACATAGTCCCCTTATACTCATACTTGAAAACTCTTTATCAAAAACATTTCAAAATCATATTATAATATGATCATTGATGACTCGGGAAGTCATGATGCATAAACATTGATGGTATATCTAATACCATACTTCTCATACATTGATGACATACTCAATTGTCATACTAATCATGCTTTAGAAACTTTTTTTTCAAAACTCATCTTTACTTTCTCAAAACTCAGTTTAAGAACTCAACTGTTGGCTTTAAAAAGCTTTTCAAAATTTATAACGCAAATCATAGGGTTCATGCGGAATTATGGACATGAACGACTCAACTCAAGAATGTTAATGATACCTCTCATCTCAAGACTGCTCGACTCATAGGGTTCATGCAAAATTATGGGCATGAACTACTCAACTCAAGGATCTTCATGGGTAACATGTAGTAGCCCCATGATTAGGAATAAAATCCCAAAACGATTAGGAATTCAATACTCAAGGCTTTGAACTTGAAGATACTACTCATATCAAAGATACTTAACTGATGGAGTCCATGCGGAATTTATGGGCATGAACGACTCGACTTCAAGGGTCTAAATAATAATATGGAACTCAGGTATACGACTCTTCTCATTCTCATACTTACTTCCTCAAAGTTTAGCTCAAATCGACAGTTGATCTCAAAGGATTCACAATTGAACTCAAAGACTTTCTTGAACTCTACTCTTAACTCCTTCTTGAATTTGAATTATGAATTTAGGAGTTATGATTCATGATATGAAGTATCTCAATAACAATATAGCAATTCGATAATAAGGAATAGAACTTTTAAAAGAAACACGAACTCAAGAACTCAAAATCAACTTATCTCAATAATACTCAAATCTAGGGGTAGAATCCTAGATTTCTCTTTTACTGATTTGAAAGTAGATGTAGGTGTGAGGACGAACTAGTCCAACACTATGATATCCTTACATACCTAGAAGAACAAGGTTCTTGGAGAAGAACTTGATTTAAATTTTTGAAACCCTAGCTTGAAGGTAAACGATCAAGAAAACTTTTTTTGAGATTCTTAAATTAGTTTCTTGAAATCTCTATGACCAAAAATTTTGATTTTCATTAGTGATTCATAATTGTATGGAGGATTTTGAGTTGAAAAAAATGAAACTCTTAGAGAAAGACTTACCTTGAAGAAGAATCTTGAAAAAGATTTAAAGAATCTTGAATGGAGTCTTCTAGTTTGATTTTTTCCTTATGATTTTTTCCTAGGGTTTGAGAGAGAAGAGAATCATGGATTAGAAGATGAAAATCTGATTGTTTTGAGCCTTTTATTAGTCAAGAAATTTTTTTAGTATTTTCTTGGAGGTAAATAAATAAAAACAACCCTTTTTAATGTTTTCCCGTCGGCTAAATTCGTAACAGCACTGTATAGGTTATTAAAATAGTCATAACTTCTTACTTAGAAATTGGATTGATGTGAAATTGGTGGCGTTGGAAAGTAGATTCAAGTACCTTTAATTTAATAGGTTATGGCTCAGGTAACTCTTTATATTCTAAGAGATATAGTCGTTTAAAGTTGGCCCAAGTAGAATCTTACATCAAAACTTAATCGATAAGGAAACTTCAAGAACACTTATCAAGAACTCATCAAGAAATTAAATTTCTCAATATTTATGGATAGATTCACAAAATAAACTCATGATTAACGTGTGGGTGAACGAACCCAACACTCCTGTACTAAGATTTATGGTCATTTGAAATTGACCCAAAACTCTAAGTTAAGCATAACTTGCAAAATTTCAGATTTTGCTATTTCCAATTTAGTTCTTTTTGAAAATTATGGTGCTACATCTAGTGACCTTAACACTTAAGAAATTTTTAATTCCTTGGTAAAATATCACAAATTTCAAAAAACGCTTTGAGTCTTAGTTCAAAAAAATTTCTGGGGTGTTACACTCATAATCCATGTAGCCAACGTGGGTAGAAAGGGTCACACCTTCTAGATGATTCCTTATTGATTTTTAAGCATAGCTTAGTGGATCCACTTAGTTGAGGATGTATTATACTCCGGTAATGTATATGACAGTTCTTGCAGTGTGGACGAGACGATGTATCATCACATAACTCATATTGATGGTTGTGGATTAGAGAATCTCCCAAATAAGAGTTATTATTGTATTTGTAAATACATTGAGTTGTTATCTACTGTTTTAAATGTTTTATATAAATTGCATTTTTATTGTTCTTTTTATACTGTATTAAGTTGAGTATCCATGAGTTGAGGTTGCGTTTAGTAGAGTTGAGGTGAGTCTGTTTCCTTGTTTCCAAGTTCAAGATTTTATGTTATGTTCAGTGTTCCCCTTACATGCTCGTACATTCAATGTACTGATGTCATTTGGATTTCATCATTTCATGATGCAGATACTTGAGATCAGAGTCATCAACAGGTGCTTCGTTGATACCACAGCAGTTCGAGTTAGCTTTGGTGAGCATTCTTCTTTCCGGAGGATTCCAGTTACTTTTTCAGTTTTGTCGTGGGTCTGGTCCCAACTTCCATCTTTTTCATTTAGATTCTTCATAGATAGATAGTAGAGTTTTAGAAGTCTGTTTCATTTTCTTTTGTTAAATGTTTTAAAGACTTGAGTTGCCTATTTTTGGCTAGTTGAATATTTTATTATATTCTGAGTTAATGATTTGAGACTTTAGAGCTAAAGCTTTACATTTGAGTTCATCTTGTATTGAGTAAGTCTTCCGCTGAGAGTTGAGCCAGGCCAAGCGTTCGCTTGGGGCCAGAAATGGTTTTCGAGTGCCGGCCACCTCCAGGGTGTAGGCTCGGGACGTGACAAACTTAGTATGAGCATAGAGTTCTAGAGTCCTAGGGTGTTTATGAAGCCTGTCTGTAAAGTCTTAGTTATCTGTGTGAAGCGCGCCACATCTATAATTAGGAGGCTGCGACATTTAGGAACTATCTCACTTCTTTGATACTCTTTTCATGCGATAGAGTTCAACTCTATAAAGTTTCTTTCTAATTCGTGCTTGCATGTATCTTTCAGATCATTCCTCCACGAAGAGTTGTTCGAGGTCGTTCTGCTAGGAGGAATATTGATCCTTAGGATCAAGGGGTCCCAGTGCACCAGAAGTGCAACCCCAAGGAGAGGTCACTAACGTTGTGTTGCGAGATGCTATCCGGATGTTGAGTCAAGTTGTGACCAACCAAGCTGGGCAACAAAGAGGGAATCGACACGATGTGGCTGATACATCCATGATCCGTGAGTTCTTAAGGATGAATCCTCAAGACTTCACCGATTCAAGTGTCATTGGGGATCTGAAAAACATTGTGGAGGAGTTGCAAAAGATATTTGAGGTAATGCATGTTGCAGATGCTGAGCATGTGGAACTAGTTGCATATCAACTGAAGGGTGTTGCTAGAGTCTAGTACGACCAATGGAAGAAGAGTAGAGCTGAAGGTGCACCAATTGTGAGCTGGGCTGTGTTTGAAAAGGCCTTAATGGGGCGTTTCTTTCCCCGTGAACCGAGATAGGCAAAGGTAAGAGATTTTCTCACTCTTAAGTAGGAATCCATGAGTGTGCATGAGTAGAGCCTCAAGTTCACTCAATTGTCCCGTTATTCCCCAAAGATGGTTGCTGATATGAGGAGTAGGATGAGCTTATTCGTGTTCGGATTGTCTCATCTGTCAAGAAAAGAGGGTAAGGCTGCGATGTTGATAGGGGACATGGACATAGAAAGGCTGATGATCCATTTGCAACAGGTTGAGGAAGATAAGTTGAGAGATAGAGAAGAGTTTTGGAACAAGAAGGCTAAGACAACAGGAAATGCGTTCGGGCAGCAGAAGAGTAATGTGAACTGGTAATCTTTTCGACAAAAGCCAAATGGACCTGCTTTATCATCTGCTAGTGCACCTGCACCAAAGAACAGAGGTGATTTTAAGAATCAGAGTTCGAAGAACTTCAGAGCTAGACCTGCACAATCTCAAGGTAGTGTGGCACAAGGAGGTAATTGGAATCCTGCATGTGCTAAGTGTTGTAGGAACCACCCAGGAGTGTGTCGTGATGGCTCCACTGGTTGCTTCAAGTTTGTCCTGAAAGGCCACTTCATGAGAGAGCACCCTAAGAACAAGCAGGGTAGTGGTAATGGGGGCAATAGAGCCCAATCTTCTTCATTGGCTCCGCCAGACAGAGTTGCACCTAGAGGAGCTACTTCAGGGACAGGCGGAGGAGCAAACCGTCTGTATGCTATCACCAGTCACCAAGAGCAAAAGAATTCACCAGATGTTGTCACTGGTATGATCAAAGTCTTTACTTTTTTTGTATATGCTTTCCTTGATTCAGGTGCGAGTCTATCTTTTGTGAATCCATATGTTGCTATCAGGTTCGATATTATTGCCGAACAACTTCTTGAGCCCTTCAGTGTTTCCACACCTGTTGGTGAGTCTATTCTAGCTGATAGAGTTTATCTTGATTGTACCATTTCTGTCAATCACAAGGACACCATGGCTAACTTAGTTGAGCTAGATATTGTGGAGTTCGATGTTATTTGAGGTATGGACTAGCTTCATGCTTGTTATGCCTCAGTTGATTGTAGAACTCGAGTAGTTAAGTTCCAGTTTCCTAATAAGCCAGTTATAGAGTGGAGGAGTAGTTCAGCAGTGCCTAAAGGTTATTTTATTTTGTACCTTAAGGCCAGAAAGTTAGTTTCCAAGGGGTGAATCTATCACTTAGTCTGAGTTAATGACTCTAGTTTTGAGACACCACTTTTTCAATCAGTTCCAGTTGTGAGTAAGTTTCCAGAGGTCTTTCCAGATGATCTTCTCGAAGTCCCGCCTGAGAGAGAAATAGACTTCGATATAGATATTCTTCATGATACTCGACCTATTTCTATTCCACCATACAGAATGGCTCCCGCTGAGTTGAAAGAGTTAAAAGAGCAGTTGAAAGACCTTTTTGATAAAGTTTTCATTCGACCAAGTGTCTCACCTTGGGGCACTCCAGTCTTATTTCTGAGGAAGAAAGATGGATCTCTTAGGATGTGTATTGATTACCACCAATTGAACAAGGTTACTATCAAGAATAAGTATCCCCTTCTTAGAATTTATGATCTTTTTGATCAACTTCAAGGTGCCACCTATTTTTCTAAGTTAGACCTCAGATCAGGCTATCATCAGTCGAGAGTAAGAGAGAGTCATATTCCAGAGATAACTTTCAGAACCCGCTACGGTCATTAAGAGTTTCTAGTCATGTATTTTGGTTTTACTAATGCTCCTGCAGCGTTCATGGATCTTATGAACAAAGTATTTAAGTATCTTGATATGTTTGTTATTGTATTCATTGATGACATTCTGATTTATTCGAGGAATGAGGAGGATCATGCTAGTCATCTCTGAGTAGTTCTTCAAACTCTTAGAGATAGAGAGTTGTATGCCAAATTTTCCAAGTGTGAGTTTTGTCTTGAATCAGTGGCGTTCTTAGGCTATATTGTTTCTGGTGATGGGATTCGAGTTGACACTCAGAAGATTGAGGTAGTGTAGAACTGGCCTAGACCCACATCTCCAACTGATATTAGGAGTTTCTTGGGTTTGGTTGGTTATTATAAAAGGTTTGTCGAGGGGTTTTCATCTATTTCATCCCCTTTGACAAAGTTGACTTAGAAGACAACAAATTTTCAATGGTCTGAAGCTTGTGAAAAAAGCTTTCAGGAATTGAAAACATGGTTGACTACTGCCCCAGTGTTGACCTTACCGAAGAGTACACAAGGCTTTGTTGTGTATTTTGATGCGTCCAGAGTTGGACTGGGTTGTGTATTGATGTAGAATGGCAAAATTATAGCTTATGCCTCCAGACAACTTAAGATTCACAAGAAGAATTACCCAACCCATGATCTAGAGTTGGCTGCTGAAGTGTTTGCTTTTAAAATATGGCGTCACTACATCTATGGTGTTCATGTTGATGTTTTCACCGATCACAAGAGTCTGCAGTATGTATTCATCATAAAGAGCTTAATCTCAGACAGAGGAGGTTGTTGGAATTACTCAAGAATTATGACATAAGTATTCTCTATCACCCAAGTAAGGCTAATTTTGTTGCTGATGCTTTGAGCAGGTTATCTATGGGCAGTACTTCCATGTTGAGGAAGGCAATAAAGAGTTAGCAAAAGATGTGCACAAACTTGCATGATTGGGAGTCCGGTAAATGGATTTCAATGAAGGTGGAGTGGTGATGAATGGTACTGAATCATCATTAGTGTCCGAAGTGAAAGAGAAACAAGACCAAGACCCTGTTTTGCTCGAATTGAAGGCAAATGTTCATAAGAAGAAAGTGATGGCTTTTGAACAAGGGGAGATGGTGTATTGAGGTATCAAGGGGTAGATTGTGTGTAGCGAAGGTGGATGAACTCCAAGAGAGGATCATAGAGGAAGCTCATAGCTTGAGATACTCTATCCATCCTGGTTCCACAAAGATGTTTCGTGACTTGAGAGAAGTCTATTGGTGGAGTAGTATGAAGAGGTGTATTGCAGAGTTCGTTGCTAAGTGCCCGAATTGCCAACAAGTCAAGGTAGAGAACCAGAGGCCCGGTGGTATGGCCCAGAATATAGAGATTCCAAAATGGAAGTGGGAGATGATCAATATGGATTTCATTAAAGTTTTACCGCGGCCTCGCAGACAACATGATTCGATTTGGGTGATTGTAGATCGAATGACTAAATCAACACATTTATTACCCGTAAAGACTACAGTTTCAGCAGAAGATTATGCCAGATTATATATTCAAGAGGTAGTCAGACTTCATGGAGTTCCGGTGTCCATCATATCAGATAGAGGTGTGCAATTCGCCGCATAATTCCGGAAGTCTTTCCAGAAAGGTTTGGGTTCGTAGGTAAATTTGAGTACTACTTTCGATCCTCAGACTGATGATCAAGCAGAGCGCACAATTCAGACTTTACAGGATATGTTGAGGGTGTGTGTGATCGATTTCAAGTTTAATTGGGATGATCAGTTACCTCTCATTGAGTTTACTTACAACAACATTTATCACTCTAGCATCCAGATGGCTCCTTACGAGGATCTTTATGAGAGAAGATGTAGTTCTCCTATTTGATGGTTTGAGGTTGGTGAAATTGGGTTCATAGGACCAGATTTGGTTCATCAAGCTATGGATAGTGAAGATCATTCAAGAAAGGTTGAAAACAATGCAAAGTCATCAGAAATCCTATACCGATGCTAGGAGGAGAAACTTTGAGTTTGAGGTAGATGATTGGGTTTATTTAAAAGTCTCACCCATGAAGGGTGTTATGAGGTTTGACAAGAAGGGGAAGCTTAGTCCCCGGTATATTGGTCTTTACAGGATATCCAAGAGGATCGACAATGTAGACTATCAGTTGGAGCTACCATCAGAGTTGGCAGCAGTCCATTCGGTGTTTCACATTACAATGTTGAAGAAGTGTATGGACGATCCTTCACTTAATATACCTACTGAAAATATTGGTATTAAGGACAGCCTATCTTATGAGGAGATAACCGTTGAAATACTTGATCGTCAGGTTCGCAAGTTGAGAACCAAGGAGGTAACATCAGTTAAAGTCATATGGAGGAAGATACTTAGGAGGCTTAGGAGGACATGAAAAAGAGATACCCAGATCTATTTTCTTCCGGAGAAGCTTCAAACTAAGGTACTAATTTTTTTTTGGTACTTTTTAAGTTGAAATGTTGTGTTAATTTGCATGTTGAATGTTTGAGCAAGGTGCTGGATGTTGCCACCCCTAGTCTACTTAGAGTAATGTCATTCGAGGATGAATGTTATCAAGGAGGAGATATTTTAACATCCCGCCTTAGCAAAGAGCTAAATTTAGAAAGACCTAAATTGGAAAGAGCCAAACTGAGAATTTTGCAATTTGTGCTTAAGTTGTGAGTTTTGGGTCAACTTCAAACGACTATAACTTTCAGTACATGATGAGTTAGGTGGCCCATAACATATCAAATGAAAGGTATTTAAATTCTCTTTCCAACACCACCGAGCTTGTTAACTTTCGAGTTCGTATGAGGGAGATATGCCCGTTCGAAGTCAGCCTATCCAGTTAAGGAAATTTACCTGAATTAATGAGGGGTATTTTGGTCTTTTCCTTACCCCATCAGCTTTAAACATTTTTAGTAATATTTTAGGGGTCTAAATTGATTTGGATAAGTTCTTACAACTCCAAATTACACTTAGGATTTTGAGAGAATTTCAAGAGGAGAGGTTCAAGGTGTTCAGCAAGATTCTTGAGATTTGTCGAGGAATTTCGCCAAATTAAGGTATGTAAGTTTTCATAGTGTTGGGTTCGTTCACCCACACGCCAATCATGTAAATTCCATCTGTAATTTCGTTCTTGAGGTTGAATGTTTTAAATTCTTGAGGGGTGTTTTTGAGGTTTTGTTCTTCATGCTTTGTTTATGGAGTTTGATGAATTCTTGATGTGAGGATTTTAAGCTTTGAAGGTTGTTCTTGAGGAAAAGTGAGTAGATTCTTGTGCACTTGTATTAGGTAAATGAATCTAAGGAAAATTTAGGAAATCAATCGATTCTAAATGAATTAGGGTCTGAAGTGCGCATAAATGAGCTCTCTGAAGTTATGGCGCCCCGCGTCAGGGTCGCCTGCCCCCTCTCCTTTTCCGTCGTTTTCTCCGTCTAAGTTCTTTTAATATGTACCTTCACTCCTTTCTGATTCTAACTACTCTAAAATACATCTAAACATCGAGATATTCTTCATAACATGAATTATAACCCTTGAATTCATAATTCAAATTCAAGGTAGAGTTAAGAGTAAAGTCTTGAGAGTTCTTTCGAGTCATTTTGAGACGTCTTTTACAATCTTTTAAAACTTGTTTTAAGACTTGAGTACTTGAATATGAGGATGAGGAGAGTTAAGTTTTCATTTTTTTCAAAATGAATATATGGGAACTAAGTATTCCCAAGAGTAAATGGTTTTACATTGAAAATGAGAGGAAACATCGATTTCAAAATGAGTTCATGAGGAGTTTTTGAGTATAATCTCTTTTAAGAGAATCTTTTCAGTAATAATCTCAGGAAATGTTTTTAAACATCTGAGCTTAGTTATATTATTGGGCGTAGTATTAAGCATTGATATGGGAACGAGTTCAAACAACTCAAAGTCCTCATAAACCATGTAGCCAACGTGGGTAGAAAGTGTCATACTTTTTAGATGATTCCTTATTGATTTTAAGCATAGCTTAGTGGATCCACTTAGTTGAGGATGTCTTATACTCTGGGAAGGTATAAGGCAGTTCTGGCAACATGGACGAGACGTTGTATCATCACATAACTCATAGTGATGGTTCTCAGTTAGAGAATCTCCCAAATAAGATTTATTATTGTATTTTTAAATACATTGAGTTGTTATCTACTGTTTTAAATGCTTTATATTAATTGCATCTTTATTGTTGTTTTTATATTGTATTGAGTTGAGTATCCATGAATTGAGATTGAATTGAGTAGAGTTGAGGTGAGTATGTTTCCTTCTTTCCAAGTTCAAGCTTTTATGTTATGTTCAGTGATCCCCTTACATGCTCGTACATTCAATGTATTGATGCCATTTGGCCTAAATCATTTCATGATGCAGATACAGGAGATTAGGGTCATCAATAGGCGCTTCGTTGATACCACAGCAATTCGAGTTAGCTTTGGTGAGCCTCCTTGATTGCAGATGATTCCAGTTACTTTTTCAGTTTTGATAGGATGTCGTGGGTCTTATCCCGACTTCCATCTTTGTCATTTAGAGGTTTCATAAATAGATAGTAGAGTTTCAGAAGTCTGTTTTATTTTTTTTTGTTAAATATTTTAAAGACTTGAGTTGCCTATTTCTGGCTAGTAGAATATTTTATTATATTCTGAGTTAATGATTAGAGACTTTTGAGTTAAAGCTTTACATTTGAGTACGTCTTCCACTGAGAGTTGAGCCAGGCCAAGGGTTCACTTGGTGCTAGGAATGGTTCTTGAGTGTCGGCCACGTCCAGGGTGTAGGCTCGGGGTGTGATAATTATTGTGAAAAGTTTACCTTTAACCGACATAGACCATGTGAGCTATAACATGGAATCCGATGTTTATCTCATATTAAAAGTGATGTCCTTACTTACCAAGGTAAGAACCATAAAACTTGAGCTAAACTGGATCCACAAGCTAATGTCTATCTAAGACAACCTATGGTGGCACATAGTTATGTGATAGGAAGATTGCTATTAGAAACTCGACCTCAACTAAGGAGAGACTTTTCATCTAAATATCATCTCGATGCTAAGTATAAATCCCAAGAAATAGTCATTAATCATATTTTGTATACTACTTTATGTTTCCTCTTTAGTCGATTATCAGTTCATATACACGAGGAGTTCATATCCCTATTGAATAATTCATTTTTGTGTTAATCTTAGCAAATAATGTCTCCATCTTTTTAGAATGAGTCTCAATTTTCTCTAAATGGTTCCTCAACCATGCCTAACCTTTTCCTGAACATGCCCTCACATGCATTTCCAAGAGTTCAAGGAAATGGGTGCACAATACTAGCTATCGCGAGGTTTAATGCTATAAAATTTTGCCAAAACAATGACTTTGACAAGTAAACTATAATTAATATTATTATCACAAAAGAAAAATCAGCTTATAATGGTTCTTAACAAATTTTATATTTGAAAATGATTAAAATATCATCGTTATTTAAGGAAACACACTTTATGAATCAGAGAAATAAATTGAAGAAAATACTAAAAAGAGAGACCATAAATTTTTTTGAGGAAAAAATGTGACTTTTGTTTGTAGTGTTGCTAAAGATTCAAACAAAGAAAAATTTGGAGATGGATATTTCAAATTTTAGTCTGGTTCCCACAGAAAATTTAAGTAATTTATCAGAATAATTGCAGTGCTTTCTACATAATCTAGGGAAGGATGCATAAGTTGGTTCACAAGTACTTTACATAATTCTGGGAGGGGTGCATAGGTTCACGAGAACTTTACATAACCATTCATGTTCTCAACGCTCATCAAGTTTTATGCCAGAACTCAATCTATCAATACCAAATGTACCAAAACCATTCCATACTTAACACAATCCATCATAACTACCATCTAATCAATCAAACACAGAAGCCTATCAAACTGAGAGAGATTTTTAGCTTTACACACAAAATCTTGTGCCTACGAAGGATATAACGTGCAAGAGTAAATTGAGAGAGATTTTTAGCTTTACACACAAAATCTTAGAAGTAAATAAAGGAAATCAACAACAACATCACCATGTAATTCAACAAGTGGGATATAGGGAGAGTAGGATGTAAGCAAACTTTACCGTAGATAGGTTGTTTCCGATAGACCCTCGGCTCAAAAGAAATGTAACCAACGCAGGAAAGTAAGAAAGAAAAAGAGAGAACATAGTAGCAATGTAAGAAATAAGTGTAGCAACAGATATTAATACACCGAGGAGAAAAAGAAACTCCGAGCTACCTAAATCATTCTACTAGAACACTCGACTCCCTACTTACCTTCTACTCAAATCTTTGACCTCCATACCTTCCTATTTAAACACATGAGACCTTAGAACAAAGTAGAAGTAACACGAGAGATCAGTCATAACTTCAGAGATTTATACTGGGAAAATAATCACAAGTCCCGAAGTTATCAACCTCCCCCCCCCCAAGAAAAAAAACTCTACTGGAACTGTAGATGCATGTTAACACAAGAGGAAAACAACTTCAACAAGGTGAAAACAAATGAATTATCCAAACAAGTTCGGACTGCATACTTGACTTGTATGGATGGAAGGCTGAGGAAGAAGTTGCCCCTGCGATGGAGAAGAAGTAGGCTTGTGCAGATTTGTGCCACTTAGAAAGAAACTTATGTGCTTCTCAACCGAAAGCAGTTTCTCCTTGTGAACAAGATTAATATCATGTTTGTTAAGCCGCAAGAAAAGCATAATGCGTTCCAGCGTCATCTTGAGTTTTTCAATTCTCTCATTTGGAAGACTCTGATTAAGAGAGTCATGCATAAAATCATAAAAAAAGAAGAAAAAGAATTAGTTTAGTGATTCTTGTTTCTTGCCCTTTGCAAACCTTTGAAATTCATGAAAAAGGGAGGAAAGTTTAACAAATGACATAAAGAGACAAATAACATAGCTCGCAAGGTTCACACAATTCAGCAGAATGTTGAATCAAGTGCTTTTAAATTCAGATAAATCAAGCGCTTGCCCGAAGAACTAGGGAAGCCTTAATTCCTTTACTGAAAGCAAAACAAACAACCATAAAATGACTTGTGAAAATAACTCTTTTATGATTTCCACTACCACCTTGACTCTCACAATCATTCACAATGCTTCAACAGAAACAAATGATGCAAATGCTAGAAATGAAAAGGAATTAGCCGCATTACAATATATTCCCACTATGAGAGCACTTTTTCTCAAGATGACAATCAACAGGATAGGAACCAAAGAAGCAAAAACAAGAATTAAATATTTTGAGCTTTCTGCTTCAGTTCCAATAAGGCAATAACCAATAGAATACAATATGCATTACACCTTGGTGCATGCTATATGCAAATGATGGTGTGTCATTTTATGGAACTTGCAAGGGAGCCAACCAAAATTTGGAACTATTATGAAGAACTTAGAGGGATGTTGATGACATACCTGCTACACTTTATAAGAAATTTTCTCGTATAAATCATTGAGGTCTGATAAATACATCTCCTTTATAGATTTGATCTGGATTATAAATTTTCAATAAGTCAATTGCGGAAATGTCAAGAATACATTCCCATGTGGTTAGGTGATAATATTGATTAACATGTAAATGGTAAACTAAGTTACTGAACTTTGCTTCCTTTAGCTTCTTGGTGCTCAATTCAAGAATACAACTTCCTCAATGTGATCATAGACCAGTTCAACTAGGAGGAATTAGAATATACTTTTTTAAAGTTAGGTTGCGAGATATAACACAGTTTAATGGCAATCATTATTTTTTTTCACTTTACACCTTTATCATCAATGAGGTAAAACGAGGGCAAACAATGAAATAATAACAATGTAGTTGGCTT